>JAOXYA010060988.1:0-11883 GCA_028565675.1 Sorex palustris | reverse complement strand
AGGGATGGGTGTTTGATCATTGTGTGATTGTAACCCAAACATGAAAGCTTGTAACTATCTCACGGTAATTCAATAAATTTTTTAAAAAAGAAAAAAAAAGAGCCAGAACTTCACCTCTGCTATACCCATAAGCTTCAAGAAGAGAAAAATCATCTTAAGACCAACACTACTTGACCAGAAACTTTGAGGGAATTTCAGGGGGGTTTCAAGTATTTTCAGCTACATGGACCAGAAGAGTGGTTCCAGCCATGTGGTGCTGCTCAGACCCTATGGTCATAGGGGCTGCAGAACTGAAGTAGCACCAAGGGTCCAGGTACTACTATAAATCTAACTAGGACTGTCATGCATGGAGGGTGCATTGCCTCAGTCCTTTGAGAAATCTATCTGGACACCAGTCTGCAGATTATTAAGAGATTTTCTTATCCTTACACGTCATCCCCTCTCCATGCAAACCATCTTACAAGATTATAGAGTATCTTGTAAGTATAAGTATATTGTAGAGGAAAAAAAAACACTTTCTCCACAATTTGACAAAACCCAAACTTAGAGAAATGTCCCAACTCCCCTCCAAGTCCTGTTCCAGCATTTAAATTACCCAAAACCCTCTCACAGGTAAAGAGAAATTTAGCAGAGGAAGTAGCTTGTGCCATAACCATAATTCTTTGCCGAAAAAAAATCTTACCTACTCCTTAACAGATCAGCAGACTACAACCAGACCCACGCATATACCAAGCCTAAAAAATTGTTTTTTTTAATGCAAAATTAAACATGTCAGGTGAGGAACATTGACTTTCTTTCCAGCTTTCATTTACAACATTATTAAGAGATTGTGGCATTCACAGATTCTTTATAGAAGATCTCTAATTGAATTGGTTTGGGAGAGAACACAAAGCAAATGGCAACATGTCAGTGGCCTCTGGCATTCCAAGCCCAAGAAACTTCTCTTAATGAATTGGGGGATGATTACAAATATAACTTTTTTGTCTAAATTTTCTTCCACTTCTCTCGAATATTATTTTCATTTAACCTCCAACAGAATATTAGTCTGAAATACCCCATAAATTCAATAATTCCTCAGGCCTATATCACATACAGATCAAATGGCATTATGCTTACCTAACATATCTTCTACATAATACCCTTAATTGTTATCATAAGAAATAATTGTCCTACATATAATAAGATTGGTATGTGTATATGTATTGAGTATCCACCATGTGTCAATACTGAGTATCTATGTCAATAGTTGTAATAATAGTAACCGTAGCAACAATGGTTCTCACATATTAAGTACT
Organism: Sorex palustris; assembly: GCA_028565675.1. Taxonomy (NCBI): domain Eukaryota; kingdom Metazoa; phylum Chordata; class Mammalia; order Eulipotyphla; family Soricidae; genus Sorex; species Sorex palustris. Next base: position 10,588 of record JAOXYA010060988.1, on the reverse strand, counting down.
TGTTGGGTACCTAAAGAGTTGTAAGGACTGTCTTACTTAGTCCCCTAACAACTCTGTGTGATAAGTATATTTATTATCCTCATATCACAGATGAGAAAACAGAGGTGTCTGAAAAAATTGATGTGGCTTAATTAATGCTCAAGCTCAAGAGATGACAAAACAAGGAGAATAATGAAAGCATTTGTCTCCAGGCATCTCTTTTAAAAAACATTTTATAGGCACCACTCCCAGCACTACTTGAGGGCTACCAAGGCCACAGCCAGCAGCACTGAGTGCCAGGTGGGAGCCGAGTGCAGTTTGCAATGCCGAGGATCCAGTTCAGGGATTCATTCATGCTAGCCAAGTACTCTTGCCACTTGAGCTGTCTCCCCAGGCCCTAGATTGACTTTGTTCATTACTTTGAAATTCCGTTAGCTTACGTTTAGTTGTATACAAAAGAAAAAGAAAAATGAGAGAGCATTTCACTTCTCTCTTAAGTAAAAGAAACCTGAAGAGAAGCTGCTATTGTTATTCTATAGTAATGGAAACTGGTACCCATGATTCCTGTGACATCTCTTTTCTGCCATCCTGGCTTCCAGCCTCAAGGTTATTTCAAGACCCAAGACGACTGCTGGATCTCTAATCAGCACATCTGAGTTCCAGCAGGCAAAAAGAACAGCAATTAGAGGTGGATCATTTCTAACCTTTCTTTCCCCCTTTAAAAATAAAAAAAATTAAATTAAATGTGACAAAAATGAAAATAAAAATTTAAAAAATTTAAAGTTTTTCTCATGGTATCAAGGGATGACTCAGTGACTGAACCCCTGTTTTGCAGACATGAAGCCATGAGTTCAGTTCCAAGAATCACCCCCCATGCACAGTGCAAGCCAACAGCACTGCCACCTGTGGTCCCTCACACCACAACACAGTGTACAGTCCCCAGTGCACTGCAATCTAAAGTTTGCAAGGAATACAAGTAAAAACAAAAAGTATGTAAGTCCTCCAGTCAAATAAGCGACCCCCCAGTAAGCAAAATCAAGTGTGTCTGCCCTAAGTAATCGCAACAACAGCTGCAGAAAAAGGGGGGAAATGGGAGAGGAGAGGAACTTTTTTAAAAAGCAGCTTTCCCTAAGCCCTTTCCTATAATTTTTCACTTACAGTGCTAAAACCTGGACTGAGATTAAGAAACATAGATCTCTAAGTATGACTGATAAACCCAGTATTATTGAGGTTCAATGGGTGGAAAGCAAAATTTCAACAATTCTATGGACACTCCCCCCGCCTTCAATAAACTTAGAGAGCTGTGGGACTCACCTGCTAGTCTTTCCTACTAGGCATTCCACTTATTTCTTCCACTTTACTTCATAATCCAACAGATGCCACTGATTTTATTGGGTCAGCAAGGCAGAGTTGTATGCGCAGTTACTTAAAAGAAAGTTTAGGCCAAACAAGCCACCACGCCACCAAGTCATCACAGGTAGAAGGGTTTCCAAGCTGAAAACATTGTGGCCTTCCTAGAATCAGGGCAAGAATCCCCTCCCCTCTGGATAGGCCCAACAGTGCCATATCTGATCTCCTCTGCCATGTAAATGGCCCAGCACCAAAGCTCCTGGAGTCCAAGGTCACATATGTAACTACGCAACATCTCCTCCAAATTTCACAATAGTGACAACTCAGTAGAAGCACAGAAAATTTTCTGGGAAAGTTGCATAGAAACCCAGAAAGCTCAATGAGCTAGAAATAATAACATAGAAAGTCAGCAGCTCAGTACATCCTCAGACAATGACTTCATTTGTTTTTAATTTTTTAAATTTTATTTTCATAAAGTTGTTCACAGTAATTGTTCACATTCAACATTTCAACACCAATTCCCACCACCATTATTTAAAAATTTACCACCACCACCCAAGCCTGCCCCATAGGCAGGTGCTAAATAATTTATTTTGTGTTATTTGTTATGAATAGTATGAGATGTTGTGCAGCCGCAAAAGCTGCCTCACACTCCTAGGATTCTAAAAGTTTTTAAATATTTGGCGTCTAGAGGCATCTTGGTGGCGTGATGAGATTCTTCTGAGATTCATTTTTGAGTCTCTGAGTCATGGACTTTAATGCCTTTAAATGACACCCATAGGTAGTTCGTGGGCATGACTGCCAGGGAAACGGAAAGGCGGGGAGATGGGGGAGGTTGCCCCTCCCTGACTTCCTGAAGCCTGTAGTTTTCAGTCCCTAGTCCCACATATCTGTGTTTTTCAGTGGATTCATTGTCATGTGAGGGGCGGGGGGCTCAGGATGAGCCTGTGAAGGTCGACTGTGAGTGTTACTGTTCTAGAGGTTTGCAGTTGGGGCTGGTTGGGGGACACACCTGCCCCCTCCTAGGTGCCCCAGTGAGATCAGCCTGGAGTGGGGAGGGGAGATATCTCTGCGGGGTGCTGCTCTCTTCAGGAATTCATTTGTAAGTCTTTGGATCATGGTTGTTAATGCACTTAAGTGACCTGATTTTGATCTCTTTCAAGATTTATTTATGGGTCTCTGAAACAAGGCCGATAAATGAGATTGTATAGCTGAGTCAGAGGTGGGTTATGGGCACGACTCCCACATACCCAGCTTTTGACTCCTACATACCCAGCTTTTGACCGTTTAATTTCTCATGGAACTTGGTCCCAAGTTGCTGGGGTCTGGCCAGAGGCACAGCAGAAATTTTGGATATCAAGAAACCTAAAGTCACCATCAGGCTGCTGATGCACTCACCCTGCTGGGCAGTACCATACCCCCTTCAGACAATTACTTTAGTAACACCAGTTGTGATATAACAATTACCATAAAATGACATTTATGCCTCTATTTTCTGATAATTCCATTTGCTATTTTGTTGTAACAAGCAACATGAAGCAAATTCACATGAGCCTGCTAAAGAAGTAGGCTTGGGAGAATGAGTGGTGCAAAACTTGAAACATTGATGGAAAAGAGGTGACCCTGGTGATGGGATTGGTGTTGAAACTTTGAATGCCTGAAGCAATTATATTATGAACAACTTTGTAAGTAACAGGGTTATCATAAAAAAAATTAATTAGGTCAAGAGTGGGCAGTGCGATAGCAGAGCAGGTAGGGCATTTGCCTTGCATGAGGCCTACACAGGTTCGATTCCTCCGCCCTTCTCGGACAGCCCGGCAAGCTACCAAGAGTATCCTGCCTTCACGGAAGAACCTAGCAAGTTCCCTGTGGTGTATTCAAAATGCCAAAAACAGTAACAACAAGTCTCACAATGGACACATTACTGGTGCCCGCTCGAGCAAATTGATGAACAATGGGAGGACAGTGCTATACAGTGCTATAAAAAGATTTTAAAATATCGTACTTTAGGAAGTTAGAATAGTGTTGATGTTTATGGCACCAATACACAGAAAGGCTGCACCCCGCCCCCAGGGACCGCTTGCCTGTGTCTCCCCTGACCTTGCACTGCTGCCCTGACCCTCGAGTCTGCATTGGGAGTGGGCTCTGGGCCCAGTGCCCAGGATGGCCCGCTGTCCGGATGTCTCCATCGGGAGTGGGCGGTGGGGCCTCTTCCCCGCGTGTTAGAGCCCAGCCCTGTGCTGCAGTTTCTCTCAGCAGGTGCAGGGGCACATCTGCTGAGTCAGTATCAGGGGCCTGTGGTTCCTCGTGCAGGGGCGCGTCTGTGCTGAAGTAGCAGCTGCATTCCGGGGGTTGTTGCTGGCGGCAGCTGGCCCTTTAGCTGGGACTTAGCTTGTTGGGGGAACAGAGGGTGATGGGGAGAGGCAAGGCAGGAGGGCTGTGTGTGTTTCAGCAGCCACTTCTGCAGGACAGAGACAGAGGATGGAAAGTCATCTTCCCACAGGGCAGAAGTGAGACAGCTGTGACAACGCGTGGTGAGCTGCTCCTTGATGGAGCGCAGCACCTGGGCGGGTGGGTTCCAGCAGCAGGAGGCGCAGGCCTGGACTGAGGTGCTCTCAGGTGGCACCCCTGGAAATGGTCAGCAAGGACAAGAGGACAAGTGCTCAGACTCTCTGTTCTAAAGCTATGTCAGAGAGGGGCTTGGTCTTCTCAGATTTAGGATGGTTAGAGTTAGAATGGAGTAAGAGGGTCATGGCGTTATTGCAGAAAGTGCTGGGGATGGCCTCTGTGTACCTCTCACAGGATTTTCCATTGTTGGAGGAAATGGAATCTTGTTACCAGGATCCTGAAATACCGTAAAACTTGGACTCTCTGTAGCATGCCACCATTTTCAGAATTATCAGCTAGTATGTGCTTTTTGATGTTTTTTATAAATAACAATGTGTTTTTTATGTCTCAGCTTGTCTGTGTTTTTGAAATTTTATTGTGATCAGGAATGTACAACTACTAGCCTTTTGGTGATAATATCTGAGAAATTAGTGAGCTTGGTGTGAAGATAACATAAGTGGTTTTCATTAAAAAAAAGACAAACTCTAAATCATATGATTATTTATGAATTGGAATATATTGAACACACTTAGCAACTTTGAAAATTGGTTGACTCAATAAAAACATTTTATTGATGACTTATGATTGATAACAATAAAGATTTGGATATAATTATTACTACTGTAACTTAATAATTGGTTATCTCTCATTAAAAGTAAATGTTTTTAGTATTTTGATAGGGTAAATTGGAGTTCAGACAGTTGTAGGTGAACTCTCTTAATCTTGTTATTATAATGTAGGCATTCCAGATTGGGGCCATCTAGGGAGTTTATTGTCTTCTTTTGTGACAGGGACCATGAAGATAAAATTAGAAGAGTATTTGAACATAGACTGACTTGCTCTTGAAAATTTTGGGACAGTTTTTAATCAGATGAGGTGACTGATTCCTTTGTATTCCAGTTTGTTGCTTCAGACTGAGGAGTGCTCATTTCTAAGTAATAAAAATAATTTCTAATACTTCTATTGTTTATTTTTTTATACCAGTGACATCTTCTCTGGGACATACTTTTTTTGTAATCACTTAATCTTTAATTATGACTTTTTTTGGGCTCCCCAAGTACTTTCCCTGAAAGTTGGCCTCTGTGGACTGAGGTATCTAATTGCTTCCTTTCCATTTTAAATGCCCAGCTTAAACCGGCCTCCACTGTGTGCCACCAGCCACTAGATCTATTACAGTGTGCTGTAGAAGTTTTTCTGTAGTTGTAGCAGTGCTTGGTGCATCTTGATACTTGGTCTACGGTTAGATGAATAGGATCTTCACCTGAAGTAGGACATCACGCCAAGTAGCTATTCTGTGCTAATTTTATTTTGGGGTGATACTGGGTATCCAGCCCAGGGCTTCACTCATGCAAGGCAGTGCTCTACCGCTGAACCACATCCCTGGCCTGTTGCTTAGTGATAGCAGAGCTCACAGGGGGAGCAGAGAGAGTACAGCAAGGAGGGCACTTGCCTCACATGCGGTCTACCTGGGTTCTATCCCTTGCACCCCAAATGATCCCATGAGCCTCTTCAGGAGTGATCCCTGAGCTCAGAGCCAGGAATGCATATGCCCTGAGCACTTTGTAATGTGTCCTCCCAACCTCCATCCCCCCCCCAAAAAAACCTCCATCCCCCCACAAAAAAGGAGTTGAAAGTAAACTGTTTCTAAAATGATGGGGAAGCCCATGGCTAGAATTATGTATAATTAACATTATTCCCACTGGCAAGATCTTCAAATTATTAATGGACCAGAAGCCCCACCCTCCAGATCTTGTGCATGCTGACACATACAGCCAATATCTTGGCCCTTGGGGGGGTGAGGGGTAGTTTTAATGATAAATGATTAATGATAAATGATTTAATTGATTATGGGAAGCAAAAGTTTGAATAACAGTGATAGTCATGAATCAGTATTACTGCTTTCCTCTTAGTATGAATATGTGGCCAGCAGGAGTGACTGGTGGGGCTGGCGATCTTCACGCTGTCACACAGGAACTTGTCTTCTCCAGGCCTCATGATTTTACCCTTTAAGTCCTCAGATCTGATTCGTGAAATGCGAATGATACAGTGAGCTCACCCCAAGTATGAGTTTTGCAGATGGAAGAATTTAAGCTTGTAGGTTCATTGTTTAAAAAGATTGTCCACAACCTGAGTTTTGCAATTGAAACAAGATTCCCATGGTCACAGGCTAAAAAAAATTTCTTATTATCTACTTGCCTTCCAGGGCACCAGGCCAATCATTTCACTGTTAGTGGATAGGAAAAACAAGTTATGTTGACCCTTGACTTCTTTCTGAAAACTAGACAGGAAATATCAGCAATATTCTGAAAAGTCTTGGGATACAGCTGAGGAGAGAAAAGTCAGTTCTCCTCCCCCCATTGCAGTCTGACACTGCTGCAGCCTCATCAAGGACGTGGCACCTTTCACTGTGTGTGATTCAAGATACTGTGGCATTGTAATATCTCTTTCCTGTCAAGTACTAGATTTGGTTGACCTTTCAGATAATGCATTTTTGTTTGCTTTCAATATTAAGAAAAATCTCATAGAACCTTTTGTTTCCTTTCAGTGTTAAAAAGTTGTGGGGGTCATGAGCGTTCATGCACAAAGAATTCCTAATGCAGATATTTCTGTTCCACATCTCCTCCGGGCTAGCCAGTGGCTACTTTTCCCTGAAGACCTGTGCCCAAGGAAAGCAAAAGTTGCCTCTTCTTTCTCCTCCTTTGGTTCAGATTCCCCACAGTCCCCAGAGAGGCTGTGCCTTCCTGCTAGGACCCCTGAGGTGCTTGCCAGTGGGGGCTGCTGGATTTGGGGGATTCCAGTGAAAGCAAACACATTGGACACTCAGAAAGCGTTGAAAGGAAGGAATAGGTTTAAGAGATGATTTTTGTGCAGTTCTTAAAGAACTGGAAAGAAATCTTAGGTCTCTAAGATTTGCCGGTTTGTCTTGCTAGATAAACCAAGTTCAACTTTCTCCTTCTCTTCCCCATAAATTTGTCAGATGGGTCCTGTTATACTAATTACAAACTTAATTTTTCTGGTAGACTCTGAGAGCTTTAAGTAGCTGTTAATTTTATTTTGAACTTAATCTTTTTAGTTTTTAAGCTAATTTCCATATCAAAGTGGATTTAACACCATCTGGGGTCACATAACTGGAAGTAGGAGGAGGGAATAATTTTTCTTCTCTTTTTTAAAAATTTTTTTTTAAAAAAATTGAATCACAGTGAGTTACTTGGTTACAAAGTTTTCATGATTGGGTTTCAGTCATATAATTTAGGAACAATTTTTAAAATTTAGTGGGTCGGGTGTTTGCCTTGCACATGGCCCACGCGGCCGACCTGACTTGATTCCTCCACCCCTCTCAGGGAGCCTGGCAAGCTACCAAGAGTATCTCGCCTGCACGGCAAAGCCTGGCAAGCCACCTGTGACGTATTTGATATGCTAAATACAGTAACAACAAGTCTCAAGGTGGAGACGTTACTGGGCCCGCTTGAGCAAATCGATGAACAATGAATGGGAGGACAGTGCTACAGTGCTACAATTTTATTTCTATAAAGTAGTTTACAATCTTTGATTGCATTTAATATTCGAACACCAATCTCATCACCATTGCACCTTCCCACCACCGCATTTCAAATGTTTCCATCCTGAACCCAAACCCCTGCCCCCAAAGCAGAACCTTAAATAATTTATTTATTTAAATAATTAATTTAGTATTGTTTGTATGAATAATCTGCTACAAATGATCCAAAAGAGGTTTCTTAGAGGAAAGAGTGTGAAAATTGTTGTATTTCACCCAGGAGCCAGTAAGCCCTTCTAAAAGATAATAGTAACATATTGTTAAAGGTTGAGCCTTGTGTGCTTATATCTATATCTGTATAAATATATTTCCCACTAAGATTGGTTGCCCTCTACTTTAAACCCCATCAAATGTGGTATGCTTCTCCTGGTATATTGGTGGTGTAAAGTACAAGATGTCCAGGAATAGATTCACTCATGGGTGAGACCCATCCAAGTGTGTGGAGAGCAGCTGTGAATGTGGTGGCTGTTGAGTTCTGGAGGTTTTCGATTGATGGGGTGAATCCGTTGTGACAGGGAGAGGTCTCACCCACCCACCTCGGGGTTGCCCCTAATGAAACAGCCTGGCGCAGGGTCTGGAGGCATGGCTATGGTGAATCATTCTAGGCTCTCTTCTGAGAGATTGATTGTTGAGTCTCTGGATTATGGCCGGAAACATTTTTTTCTTTTTGGGTCACACCCAGTGATGCTCAGGGGTTACTCCTGGCTCTGCACTCAGGAATCACTCCTGGTGGTAGTTGGGGGACCATATTCCCATATGCTGGGAGTCAAACCTGGGTTAGCCGCATGCAGGGCAAACGCTTTCCCTGCTCTGCTATTGCTCCAGCACCCCAGGAAACAATTTTTCAACAATAAAATATTTCTGAATGTGCACCAGCCCAAACTTAAAAGTCAGATTACACGTGTAAGGTGTGTCTGGCAGTGCTTGCCAATGGGACGTTTCTCTGGCGGAAAAGAGGTCGTGAGCTAGAGAAGCTGCAGTATCTCCATGGTCTCTCTCCAGCCCCTATCACAGAGCAGGATATTGTGCAAGAGAATTACAGCTTTCTGCTCTTTGACCTCATGGGCCTCTCCAGCATCCTGTTTCGAGTGTTGGATCAAGGGTGCAATAATAACTGAAGTAATCTGTCCCAATTCCTTAGTATCCTGGTGGCTTATTTTATCTTTGGCTTTATGTTTATAGTCTGTAAACCTCAATGACAACAAACTGAGAACTTTAGTTATCAGTATTTTATAATGGCCCACACTTGATTTTTTTTTTTTGCTTTTTGGGTCATACCCGGTGATTCACAGGGGTTACCCCTGGCTCTGCCCTCAGGAATTACTCTTGGCAGTTCTCAGGGGACCATATGGGATACTGGGAATCGAACCCGGGTTGGCCGCGTGTAGGCAAATACCCTACCCGCTGTGCTATCATTCCAGCCCTGATTTTTTTTTTTTTAAGAAACCCAAACAACAGAAACATCAATTGATGGTTTGATGTTTGTTGCATGTTCTTTATGCTGACAGAATGTGGGCAACAACTAACAGTTAAGAACTGGCCAATTAAAATGTGATAAATATGCTTGCAGAAACACTCAGCAGCTGCTTCAAGGAGAACTCTGTGGAAAGCTCATGCTATCACATAGGAAACTGGGATATTGTCATGGCCTGGTTCTCTGGGAAACAGACTGAGCTGGCGGACTGAGTTGGAGAATGCTACTGAATAGTGCCCTCAGGATCAATACTTGCCACCAGGCAAAGCCTTATTAAGTTCTGAGGCCGAGACTAATCTTTCATGGTGTTCAGCCTCACTCTGAGTCATCCTTCCCTTTTCATGAAATGTTGTGTGAATTTGTAGCTTTGTGGCTAAACTGGACTGTTCATCCCTCTGTGGATATAAAAGGAAGTGTTTAAGGATAGGGGGGTGGTGGTGGAAAGCTATGCTTCCTAGAAGGTCTGCTGACCACCTTTAAGCAGCCTCACCTCTATTACCCGCCTCGAAGACTCATTCACCTTCCCCTGTAGAGAGGAAGCAGGGCCTGGGCTGGCCGCTCCTTTCCCCAGCAGGTCTCAGCTGCAAACGTGCCTCTCAGCAGAGAGAAAATTATACAGGAAACTAAAAGAGCCACCCTGAAAGTGTTTCTACCCCAAAACTCTACACATTTTTCAAGCCCAGCTATGTAAAATGTGTGTGGGTATGTAAAAAAACAAACTGAATGAAGACACAAGGAACAAACTCATCTGTGTTACCAAAGTCAAAGAACAGATCCTCTCACTAAATATTTAGAACCAAATGGTAGTCACTTGCTTGACAGAAATGCCAAAATTTGGGGGACATACGGTCTTCTCTCCCAGCTTTGAAATATTGGCATTTCCATTAATTTTTGTTCATGTCAGACTTGACTTTGTGTCTCCCTGTGGCATTCTTCTGGCGTGGTGATGATGACCACAACTGTGTTCAGGTTGCATTTAGCCATAATGCAGAAGAGGCGGTGGGTATGAGTTCAGGCACCCCTTGGACCACTTGGACTTTCCCACCCCCCGGTATGAAATTTCTTCCTTTTTCAGCCCAACAGCTTATTTGTGTGTGATCAAACGCGAACTGAGTATGAAAAAATGTGAATGGGACAGGGTGAACAGTCACAACCAAAAGCCTTTGTTCCCCCATAGGGCTCACTCTTGATGTTGGACATCCTCAGTTTCAACAAATGTCCAGTGACTCATGCTCTCCCTTACAGTATCACACAGAGTAGTTTGATTCCCCTAAAAGTTCTCTGTACCACTCTTATTCATCCTTCCCTCTACCCTAACCCCCAGAGTATGAACTGTTATAATGCTGTAATTGGTTCTTCAGTTTTTTTCTCATGCTCTACTCCATTTACAGCAGTTATCACAAACAATATCTTAGTAATTTCCTTCTCTAAAAATATTTATAGAGAAAAACTATAAAACTTGCCTATATTATGTCCAAGACATAATCTACTTATCAAAATGTAATTGTTAAGTGAGAACTATTGACCACACAAGGAATCTGCGAGTATGAGCAGCTACATGCCTGAGAAAAGACTTCAGGTGACCAAGTGTAAACTGAAGGCCTTAGCTTAGTCATTTCAGG
>JAOXYA010060973.1:0-11883 GCA_028565675.1 Sorex palustris | reverse complement strand
GGAGAGCACTTTGACAGGATCTATTGAAATTATTAATTCCACTTCAGAGTACTGATGCTGGAAAAACATTTGCATATTTAATCAAAGTGGCCTGAAGAAGGATGTTCACTGAATACGCTAGGAGAACTCACATAACTGTCAGTGATGGAAAGTCCATCTTGGGGTATATTATTCTACAATTTTGTATCATGAGGTCAATCCACGTAATTGACTCAGCAATTTATTTAGTAAAAAAAGTTGAGTATACTAAAATTATTATACCATTAACTTTTGAAATCCTATATATGTATAAATGCATTTGTAATAGTAATAAATGTAGATAGTCTGAATGTGAACAAATCAAACTTTTACAATGATTGTCTCTAGGAAGTGAAAGTATATTTACTGGGAATAGTAAAAGTTGAAGCATGACTTAAATGTCATCTGCATATTTATATATTAACAAAATAATTAGCTACTACTCAATTTCAACAATTAAAATTAAGGGAGATTATAAATAAATAGCACAGAACTATTATAATATGTTGTGAAATATATTTTTTAATTGAAAAATGTTTCCAGTAAGTGATAATCATTTCAAAGCAGTGTACTATACACATTAACATTTACTTATAAAAATCAATATATGCAGAAGATACATGTAGGTCAATGGTCAGAAAAATAATACATTAATAATTATCTCTTAATGTTGAAATTATGTTTTTTTTTCTTTTTTCGATTGAATCATTGTGAGATAGAGCATTACAAAACTGTACATTATTGTGTTTCAGTCATACAATGTTCCAACATCCATCTCTCCACCAGTGTAATTTCCCAGCACCAGTGTCCCCAGTTTCCCTCCCACCCCTTCACGCCACTCCCCATCCTAGCCTGCCTGCATGGCAGGCACCTCTCTATTTTCTCTTTTTTATTTGTAGCACTTCCCTTCTGCCAATCAATGCAGTGACAAACCGTCTCCAAAGGTAATGCCTTCACATGACTATTTCTTCTTAACAACCATGTGGCTAAGGGTCAGCCTATGTGGGTGGAGTTAAGCTGACTACTTGGCTTCAAATGCAGGTTAGGTCCTGTCTGCTGAGTCCCTCCCCTCCTGTCTTCCCTGGATCAGGGGTGAACCAGGACATGTTCTCCCGTGATGATGACAGAGGTACTAGGGAGCTGGTGGGAACGCGTGCTGTGGAGTCTGGCTATGGTGTGGAGTTGGCACATTGTCTGTTCTTTCCACATGACCACATCTCAGTCAGGAGGGCAGGAAAGAGACTGAGTGGAGGCTCCTGCAAAGTGATAAAGGACATGGACTGGATAATGTGAGTGGTGAAGTTTGGGACCTACAGTGCAACCTACTATACTCTCACTGTGTTTGCATACTGCTCCCTCCCTGGAAGTGTATTATTACTCTTGCTTTTTGGGTCATACCGGGCAGTGTATTACTACTGGCTTTGCACTCAGGAATTATTCCTGGCGGTGCTTGGGGGACCATATGGAATGCTGTAAATCGAACCGGGCTCAGCTGCATAAAAGGCAAATGCTCTAGCCGCTGTGCTATCACTCCAGCCCCCAAACATTTTTTGGATACAGGTATTCTGGAGAGCACTTTGACAGGATCTATTGAAATTATTAATTCCACTTCAGAGTACTGATGCTGGAAAAACATTTGCATATGTAATCAAAGTGGCCTGAAGAAGGATGTTCACTGAATATGCTAGGAGAACTCAGATATCTATCAGTGATGGAAAGTCAAACATTTTTTTTTTATTGAATATGTGAGAGCACCGAATCCTAATCACTAGACCATCAGGGGCTGGAGCTATAGCACAGCGGTAGGGAGTTTGCCTTGCATGCGGCTGACCCGACCTATCCGGGTTCAATTCCTCTTGGAGAGCCCAGCAAGCTACTGAGAATATCTCGCCTGCATGGCAAAGCTTGGCAAGCTACCCGTGATGTATTCGATATGCCAAACACAGTAACAACAAGTCTCAAAATGGAGACATTACTGGGCCTGATTGAGCAAATCGATGAATAATGGGGGGACAATGACAGTGACAGTAACAGAATATGTGAGTCCTTGGGATGATGGAGCTGGGAACAGCAGTGTTTAGTTCATGCTTCTGTGACTGGGCTCCAAGGTCCACAGTCTGTGCAGAGGATCTCTAATCCCACTCCCCTCGCCCCCCCCCCCCATCAGTGGTTCCACCAGCATCTAAAGAAAGCCTGGGAAGATGTTGCCTTCTGATCTATCCAGACTTCCAGGTCTCAGATCTTTGTTGTTTGTTTTGGGGGCACACCTTGTGGTGCTCAGGCTAACTCCTGGCTCTGACCTTAGGGAATACTTGGTGGTGTTTGGAGGACTTTATGAGTGCCTGGAATACAACCCAGGTTGTCCATGTGCAAGGCAAGCAAGCTACATGCTGAACTATCACTCGGGTTCCTGGATCTCATCTCTTTATAAAAGCATTGTCTATGTTGGGAGAGAAGAGAGGTGCCTGCCATAGAGGTAGGCTGGGGTGGGGGTGGATTGAAGCGGTGGGAAAGAAACTGGGGACACTGGTGCTGGGAAATTACATTGGTGGAGGAATGGGAATTGGAACATCATATGACTGAAATGCAATCATGAATAATTTTGCAATGCTCTATCTCATGTCACTGTCACTGTCACTGTCATCCCGTTGTTCATCGATTTGCTCGAGCGGGCACCAGTAACATCTCACAACAAATTGTGAGACTTGTTGTTACTGTGTTTGGCACATTGAATATGCCACGGGTAGCTTACCAGGCTTTGCTGTGCGGGCGAGATACTCTCGGTAGCTTGCCGGGCTCTCCGAGAGGGGCGGAAGAATCAAACTCAGGTCGGCCATGTTGGCCGCTTGCAAGGCAAATGCTCTACCGCTGTGCTATCCGACTTCATATCCACTCATTTTTATCAGGGGTCACACCCGGTGGCTTCTCTGGTGGTGCTCAGGTAGCCACACAGTTCCAAGAGTTGAACCCGGGGCGTCTGTGTAGAGAATAAGTGCTCTGGCCCTCTATGCCCACTCCCTGTCCTGGCCCCTTGCTGGGTTTTCAGCCCTCACTGGGGGCATGTCCCACCTGCACACCACTGTGCCCTACTGTGCTGGGTCTAACTCTGGGCACACCATCCCAGAGTGGACATGCTGGTCACGTGGCACAGTGCCACTGGCCCATCCATCTGTCTCCCAGCCGCAGCCCAGGCCACGTAGCATGCACAGACACAGGAGGGCCTACAAGCCCCCCAGGGCCTGGGGACACCTAACCCGGTCCGGTCATCTGCTGAGGGTCAGGAGCTCCAAGGCTCCTAGCTGGCCCTTGTCCCCTTCTGTGTTTCCCTTCTCTGGGGAGGAAGAACAAACCCCACTCCAGCAGGGGGCGCTGGAGGCCCAGGGTACCTGCACAGCCCCGCTCCCTCCCCTGGCAGCCCACCCAGCAGCCCGGAGCCTGTGTCCTGCTGGCCAGCCATTACTCCAGTGTGGATGCAGGGGTGAAGCATGTTCTAGCATGTCAGGAAGCACCAGATCGTGTCGCGCTCTCTGAAATCTTTATTTCCTTCCAAGTGGTCTCGTTAGCACTCACATTCAAAACCAGGTCAGCAGCAGCAAGGCTGGTGTAGTGGTCTGGGGCACAACCAGCTAGCCCCAGACTCTCCTGGGCACAGCTGCCTCTCCTGGCAGGGCTGCGGCATCGCAGGCAGAGGGGCTTTGGTCCAAGGTGGGGAGGGTCGCCGTGGGTGTGTGCAGCTATGGAATTCACAACTCCAGCCAAAGATCCTGGCAGAACCCTAGTGCAGCGGGGTGCAAAACACTCCCTGGTGAGCTCACTGGTGGCCTCTGACCACCCCTCGTCTGCAACCAGAAGCCCAGAGATGAGCAGGATTCTGTGAAATCCAGGCATGGAAAGTGCTGACGGTTCCTTTGATTGACTCAAGACTGCCCCAGGAGAAACGGGCTGGGGTGGGCAGGGCCCCCTCAGCCCAGCGCCAGCTCCAGCCCTGATGCAGGCCTGCCGGGAGGGTGCCCAAGGCAGACGTTTGCTTTTACTCAGCAGCAAAGAGGAGGGTGCCTGTTCTCATGGCAGAGGAAGGGCAAGAGTGTGAGCACATGGCACGGGGCTGAGGCTCCTGCCTGGTCTGAGCAGAGGTGGCCCAGGAAAGTGGGAATAAAGCAGCAGGCATTCAAAACCAGAGTCCACACTGCTGCTCAGGGACCCTGGTATGTTCCACCCAACACGGGGACTGTGGCAGGTTTGGAGAAGATGCACTCGGTTCCACTGAGCAGTCTGGCCTTGCCGTTCTCCCTGCCTGCAGTGGCTGTGCCTTCCCCACTCCCCAAAACTAGCATTTGCAGGGGTTCAGCCCGAGTAACCTAGCGTGCCGTGTAGGGAGTGCTGCCGATCAAATATAGGACAGCCATGACCCGTGGATTTCAGCTCATCAGCAAGTGCACGTCACCTTGTTATTTTTGTTTGTTTGTTTTTTTGTGTGTTTTTTTGCCACACCCGGTGATGCTCAGGGCTCTGGGCTCAGGGTTCACTCCTGATGGGCTCAGGGGACCATACAGGGTGTCAGCGATTGAACCCAGGTCTGATGTCTGCAAGGCAAGCGCCCTCCCCATGCACCAAGGCTCCAGCCCCTGCACATCACTCTGCAGTCCTGAACACTGTGTGGGGCAAACCCCTGCAGAAGATGTGCTTGGGGCTGCAGAGGAAACTCCAAGAGCTAGTGCATATGTGATGCAGGCCAGAGGACCGGGCTCAAGCCTCCCAGCAGCACAGTCCCTAAGCACTGAGCTGAGACGGAACTCTGAGCACTATTAGATGCAGGTCCCAAAACATACCATGTGACCTGCATTTCTTCCCTCCCTCCTTCCCTTCTTCTCTTCCTTCCTTTCTCTCCCTCCCTCCCTTCTTGGTTTTGGGTAACACCTGGCAGTGCTCAGGGCTCACTCCTGACAGGCTCAGGGAGCTGTATGAGGTCGTAGGGAATCGAACCCAGGTGAGCTGTGTGCAGGCAGGCACCTTACCCACTGTACTATCTCTCCAGCCTCTGGGGCCTGTGTTTTCTTTGCCAGATGGGGCACCCCAACTTAAGGGGAAGCCCCAGCAGAGGCTCCCCCAGGTTGGACGCTGCTCCAACAGGGCTTCTGTCTCCCTCAGCCTCTCCAGGACAGAAGTGCCCTCTGCAAGGCCACCATGAAGCCAGCGGTGCAGTGCAAGGAGGAGCAGGAGCTGAAGGACCCTGAGGTCTGGGGTCCGGGGGGCCCGGCAGAGTGGGGTGATGGCGAGAAGCACCAGGGCAGGAGACCGGGGCGGGGTTCGGGGGGCTTCTTTCCCCGTGGGGTGGGGAGCTGGCTGTGCAGCTCTTTTGCTGTTAGGTGCTGAGAGATGCCGACCTCTCGGGATGTCTGTCGCCTGCACCAACGCCATCGTCCTCAGAGCAAGTGCTGGAGCCAGAGCCAGAGCCCAGAGTCACCTTCCTGCTCACACTCCTGAGCACAGAGGAGCTGGCTGAGCCCAGGGTCCCCGACATGTAAGAGGGGGCCGGGGAGATTGCACCCGCACCCCGCCCTGCCAGCAGACTGACAGGCTGCAGGAGCCTCCTTTGGGGGGGCTCCCTACTTGGGGGGCCTCCCTCAGGGCCTTGGCACCAGCCTCCCCCGCCACCCCGCAGGGACCTGGAGATGGAGGTGAGCGTCCTTCTAGCCGAGGCTGACTGGGGCCCCCAGCAGACCGCGGATGAGTTCGGCGACTTGCAGGATCAGTGCAGGAGGTGAGCTGGGCGCCGGGCAGGAGGGGGGACCGCTGGGGTCAGCTCTACAGCTGTCCCTCTGCTTCCCGCCACCTCACCGGCCACTCTGGATGAGCTTCCGGGGTTGGTAGGATCAGTGGCTCCCACATGGGGTGGGACCCCTCCCCCCATCGGGGTCAGTGCCCCCCACCTGCAGAACCCCAAATAAACAGCAGGTCCTTAGAGAGGGGTTGATGGTGGTGCGGAGGGGCAGAAACTGGGCTGGGCCGGCACTCGCTGCCACGTTCATGGGCACGACCCATCCCTGCGGGGACACAGTTCACCCCCCCCCATCCCAGAGCTGTCCCAGTGGGAGACAGTGTGGGTGTGTGGGCGGGCGCCCTACCATAGGAGGGGCTCCTGGTCAGGGCTCAGGGAGGTCCACCTTGCACCCGGAGCTGCCCAAACAGTCTGTGACCAGCTGGGCCTCTGAACGGAAGGAAGCGGGTTGGAAAATGAAGGAAAGAATGAATGAACTCGGATAATGGAGGTGTAGAGCTCTTGGGGTCTGCAGATGTCTTGCTTTTTTGGGGGGGTCACACCCAGCAATGCTCAGGGCTTACTCCTGGCTTTGCACTCAGGAATTACTCCTAGCAGTGCTCGGGGGACCATATGGGATGCTGGGAATCGAACCCTCCACATTGTACTATCGCTCCAGCCCTTCAGGGGACCGTTTGTGGTCCTGGGGATGAGCCGGGGTGAGCTGCATGCCAGACAGGTGCCTTAACCTCTGTGCTGTCCCTCCAGCCCTTGTTTTCCCTTTTTTTATGGATTTTCACATTTTGGGGTTTATTTTCACGTGTCCGTGGGAGCCTGGGCCAGGTCTGTCGGTGACAGGACCCAACGCTTTTGTGCTCGGGCCTGTGGCAAGTTGCTCAGGTCAGAGGTGCTTGGGGAGACACCGTGGCTACATCCAGGGATCCTCGGGTGGGGGGGTCACACCTTGCTGTGAATCAAACTCAGAGCATCTGCATGCAAGGCACGAGCACTGCCACTGGAGTCCATCCTGGCCCATGACTCTCGTTTCACTTAGCCTCTGATGAAATCTGTTGCGTTGTGCTTGTTCATTTCCAGTTGCAATTTCCAACGACTTACTGCATGGGGTGTGGGGGGGGAAGGGGGTGTCTCTGGAGCAGGCCCTGGGAACTCCCCGGCCCAGCCCACAGGGTGGCACTGTGCCCCGCGTGCCGAAGAAGAGAAAAGGCCTGGTCCCTCATGTCTGGGGCCCCTGCAGTGTCACTCCTGCTGGCAGCACTCTGGGCTCCTGGGGAGTCTCCAGTCCTCAGCGACTGTCCTGGGGGGTGGGGAGTAGGGGGCGGCAGCACAGGAGCCTGGGTGGGGGGCTCTCTCGCCCCTAGGCTCTGGGACTCAGCTTATGCCAACCTCGAAGACAACTTGGCCCTGGAGGAGAAACTGCAGAGCCTGGTGAGCCCCACCCTGCTTCCTTTTCTCTCCATCCACCTGTCCACCCACCTTGTCAGTTCACCCATCCATCCGTCCCTCTGTCCATCCATCTCCATCTGTCAGTCTCTCCGTCTGCCCGTCCAGCCATCTCTTTGCCTCTCCATCCATCCATCCATCCATCCATCCATCCATCCATCCATCTGTCTGCCCATCCGTGTCTCTATCCATCTTTCTGTCCTTCCATCTTTCTCTTTTTTCAGGGGTCAGGTGTGGCCTTTTGGCTTTTGGACCACCCCTGGCAGTGCTCAGGGCACACCTCTCGCTCTGCACTCAGGGGTCACTCCTGGGGTCCCGGGGATCAAGCCCGGCTGTGCTGTGTCACGGCAAGTGCCCTCTCCACTCTGGCTCGGGTCCAGCTGTCTCTTCATCCACCCCTATGTCCCCTCTTCCTTTGTGGCGCCTCCTCCAGTCTCCCCCCGGGGCTCCCCACCTCTGAACCCCGCATCTGTGTTTCAGTCTGGCTCACTGTGTAAGTGTCTGAAGGAGGAGGTGGCGGCCGTCCAGCAGGAAGTGGCAGCCACCCAGCAGGAAGTGGCGGCCGTCCAGCGGGAAATGGAAGCCATTCAGAAGGAAGTAGGGGCTGTCCAGGAGGAAATGAAGGCATTCCTGGAGGAAATGAACGAATACCCGGAGAAGGAGAATGCCCCCCGAGAGGAGCCAGGTGTCAGAGGCGGTGGTGAAAGCGGAGCCCCAGCCGGAGAGGTCGGCCATGTCCCAGGCACAGAGACTGCTGTGTGGGAGCTCATGGTGGGGCTGAAGTGCATGCTAGAACCCCTCTCCAGAGCCCCCTCACCTGCAGCAACCCATCCTCCAGAAAGCAGCACTGTGCACCCCACCATCTAGTGCACCCCACAACGCCAGCAGCCAAGTCAAGGCTGGCCACTGCCTGGGGGGGGGTGGGAAGGGGTTATTTCACTCACCCCACTCCAAACCCCAGCAATAAACTCTGCTTCCACCAGCCTTGTTGCCTACATGTCTTGGAGCCCACTTTCTGGCATGAGCCCCACATTCCCTTGGGCTCCTCCCTGTGCAGAGGCGATGCTAGTCAGCATTCCCTCATGGGGAAAGTCTTTGCGATAGGCCCCAGGGTGGTACTGTCGGGGGGTGGGTGCCCACACACGCCCTATTTTCCAGGCTAGGGGAAACACCTGCTTTAACTCCAAAGGACAGAAGTAGGAGGCCCAGCCACGCCCACCCTGCCCCCCATCTCCCCAGCCTCAGGATGGGGGGTGCCTTCAAGGGCCTCCCTCCAGCCCTGTGTCTGCAGCAGCAGCTGGAACCCCCAATCCTGGGACCCATGGGCTGAACACACCAGCCACACCCTCCTCCCTCTATCCCTGCTCCTTCCTTCCAGGGAGAAAATATGTGTGAACGGATAGATTTTTCCAGAGCTTAGGAAAAGTTCCTTAGGAACGTGTTTTGTTTTGTTTGGGGGCCACACCCTGTGGTGCTCAGGGATCACTCCTGGTGGGCTTGGAGGAACATATATGGTACCAGGATGGGACCCAGATGGCCACATGCAAGACAAGCGTCGACCCGCTGTCCTCTGGTTCCGGCCATGGGAACTTTTTCCTCAGTGAATGTTTCCGCTTGTCACCGCTTTGGGGGTGCCTGGTGCAGAGGCCGCCTGCCCCATCTATGGCTGACCGGTGGCACCGCTTGGTCTGAGACTGCAGGAACAGGGTCTAGTCTCGCTGATGCCCGTCTTTGCTCTGTCGGGCACAGCTGAGGTGGTGGGTGCATGCCCCCGCTGTGGAGGTCCATTGGTGCCTAGAGGCTCACAGGAGGGTGGCAGTGTGTGCCTCAGCGCTGTGGCACCCTGTCAGCCCCACAGAGGCAGCTCACTGGGGAGTTTCCTGCTCAGAGGACTGATCAATATGCCCACAGACACCCCGAGATCCCAGCCAGAGATACCCCAGCCTTGAGGAAGGCACCAGCTGAGGTCAGCATTTCATCCCTTCTAGAAACATCTCCCAAGGTCTTCCTCTCAACTGAGAACTGATCATGCGCTCCAGACATTAGCAGGAGTGGAACAAAGATCATTGCTTTGGAGGGTGTGGAGAGACAGGAATGAGTAAGGGCTCAGAGGGATGTCTCGGGGCTTCCAGGACCTGCCCACCAAGCATGGCGCCTCAAGTTCAAATCCCCAGGACTCCACATGGCCCCTAGCATCTGCCAGAAGTGTCCCCCCCCACACACACACACACAAATAACAAGCCAAAAAGAGATGCCAGAGCAACAGTACAACAGGGAGGGTGCTTTATTTATTTATTTATTTATTTATTTATTTATTTGCTTTTTGGGTCACACCTGGCGATGCACAGGGGTTACTTCTGACTCTGCACTCAGGAGTTACTCCTGGCGGTGCTCAGGGGACCATATGGGATGCTGAGAATCGAACCCGGGTTGGCCGCGTGCAAGGCAAATGCCCTACCCGCTGTGCTATCTCTTCAGCCCCTATGTCATATTTTCTAATGATTTGATTGGATTTCAAAAAAAAAAAAAAACAGCAAACATCATGAGCACTTACTAAATGCAAGTCAGTGTTCCATGCTGAACACCTGTGATTTTCAAAAGTTATTTGAGTGGGGGTTTAAAATCTCATTTTTGGGATCCTCTTCAAAACTTCTAAAGTAGAATTTTTTAGCTAAACCATAGACAGAACTTTTTAAAGGGTACCTCAGACAATTCTGATGCAGCTAATTTGCAAACTTCTGCTACAGGGAATGCAGGGTTAATAAGATATAGTTTCTTCCCTCATGTTCTTGCCAGTATAATTTTTTTAGAAAATGCAGTATAGATATAAATGAGTCAAGTGTATGTTAAATTACAGTAGTATAATGATGCAATAAATAAAAACATCCTTTTACAAAATCTTTTGAAAAATACACTGAGCAGTTAAGGCTATTATATAAAAGTTGAGCAGGACAAAATAGTCTCTCCAATACTGAATTTATCTTAAATTCAAATCAAATTCAAACCTTTTACATGTGGTTCTAAAAGGCAAAAACTGTGGGGAAAAGAAATTTTAATAACTAAAAAGATTTCATTGTAGCCAAAATGATTTCTCCAGTAGATTTAGACATGTAAATAATTCTCCAAATAATAATTAAGCACAGAACTAATGATTCAGCTACATTCATAATAATAAAAAGCATATTAGAAAACATTAACATCTTTCAAATTTAAACAGCCTCTAAAAATTAAATTTTATTTTAATTTGTCTATATAATTAAATTGACTGCATTTGCCTGGCCATAATCTAAAATTTTGACAACAAATTAGAAACACATCATTTTATGAAACTAAATGAGAAGAAAAGAATGAATTTATAATAGGAAGCAAAATTCTTAGTAAATTTTATGTTCAAAGCCCTAATTCTGGTCTTTTGCCTTTTTTCTTTGTTCTGACCTTGCTCAGTAACCTCAATGTCATCCCCAAGTAAGGGATAGGCACTGGTTATCAAACAGGAAATTCCCTTGACATCTTGATTTTTGAAGACCAGCTGCCATAGACTCTCCAAAAATCCTGGTAAAACACCCAGCTTCTTCATCCTGAACTCTCAAAGGAAACTTTGCTATTGGTTTGTGCTCATCTTATGTCCCATAACTTATGGTTGTCTTCAGTCAACATGAATTTCCTGATTTCTAACCAAACTTTACCTGTTCTTGTCTGCTTATTTGCATCTTACAATTCCCAGTGGATTATTTTGAGATATTTATAAATTAATCATTAATGACTTTTTTTCTTCTTAATGCTAACTTATTGAGCTACTTACCTTCAGAAATGTAAAAAAATATAAATTTTAAATAAAAGAAAGTACCATATTTATGTGTAAGAAACTATGAGAAGCATTGAAAAACAATACGGTTAAGAACAAAAGTTATAAGGGCCTTTCAAATACTGGAGGCTTTCTTGTTGTTTTTCAAATTTTAAAAGAAAGCTACAAAACTTTGCCTGCAAGTAGGCTAATAAAAACATTGTACCCATGGTTTTATGGAACTGAGTAGTGACTGTGCTTGCCAATTAAATAGGAACCCAAACTCTAGATCTCATAGACTGTTTGTTAAAGAGATGATCAATCAAATCAATGTTCTTAATTGGCAGACTAGGGATCAGAACCACCATGAAGAATTTTCAAATTCTCTGAAGACTACAAAAGCATTAAGACAAAAAGTTAGATCTACCTCAATGTTCACTACAGCATTTTTACAACTGCTAAGACCTGGAAGCAATTAAGGTGCTTTTTAATGGATATTGGGTAACAAAAATGTGATACATTTATACAATAGGCTATTATGCAGCTATAAAAGTGAAATATAAAAACTGGAATTTTGTTACTTGCATCAAAATAGAAGGAACTCAAGAGATTTATAAAAGAGAAGTCAGAAAGAGAAGGAAAGTATTGGATTTCACATTTCCTATGTGGCATTATAAGCATATAAAGTTTGGGAACAGAAAAAAATAAATAGAAAATAAATAGAAACCAGTGTACATAAAGGAAGGAAGGAAGGAAGGAAGGAAGGAAGGAAGGAAGGAAGGAAGGAAGGAAGGAAGGAAGAAAAGATGGGCTTAGTCAAGATGAAGAGGAGATTGGTCATCTCTGCCCTCAGTGGACCACT
>JAOXYA010060964.1:0-11883 GCA_028565675.1 Sorex palustris | reverse complement strand
CTATTGCAAGGATTTGGAAGAGCATAATGGACCGGGAGGAAGGGATGGAGTAGCCCCAGTGTCCTGGTGTGTGTGTGGGGGGTGGGTGGGGGGGTGCTTTTGGCCCTGTGACCTTGGTTGTAATCTGCACAGGATTAATCAGTCAGTCGTGCCCCAAGTTCACCCTGCGTGGAGGCTACTCAGATTGCTGCATGGCCTCTGGCCTTGAGGCTGTTGCCACCAGGCTGGGGTGCTGCGTGGTTGGTTGTGCGTGGTTGTGTGTGGCGTTCCACCTTCTGTCTTTCCTGATACAGGGCCCACTTACCTTTCCCAGACTCTGCAGTGGGGCTCCCCTGTGCTTTGGGGGGCTCCTTCCCTCTCATGTTCTGTAAGATGGGCTGAGAGAGCGGGGTGGGGGTCCCCACAGCCCAGAGTGGCTCATGTGGCACTCTCAGATGTTTGGTGGAGAAGGTGCACGATACTTGGTCAGAGGGCATGCCCTTGCCTGACTGGAACGGGCCCTCTTTGTTCCCGGGCTGGAAGCAGCGGGATGATTGGTCGCTGCCCAGGAAACCCCCGTTGGAATCAACTCTGTGGTCAAAGGGAGCTGTCTGGAGAGGGTGTGAGGGCTGGGGTGCAGGCTCTGTGTGTGGGTACCCGGCTGCCACCTCTGGCACTGTGTGGTTCCCTGAGTACCTTGAGCGGGGCTCCCAACTCCACAGGAGAAAGTAAATGTCTGGCCCCAGATCCAGAGAAAGTAGTGGTAAGGGCCGAACCCCAAACCTAAAGAGAAAGTATGCTGTGGCCTTCTGGCCCATATTTCTCTTCCTGCAGTTTCAGTTTCCGGTGTCCAGCAAGGTCTAGAAAGATACAGTGGGGTGTTTTGAGAGAGCTCATTCACGTAACTCAGTGCAGAATGTTGCTGTAATTAACCTATTTCTAAAAAAATGTTAATCTTCTACCCTGCCTAATTATAAATCAAACCATTTTGTAGACATGTGGAGGTGGGGGGATTTGGGAAGTTGATTCTAGACTTAGTTTCAGGCATCCTTGGGGAGGTCTTGGAATGCCAACCCCCTGCAGAAAAGGGCCAGACCGAAGTCATCTGAAGCCCTTCCGCTTTCTCCATGAGCCCTCAGGTAGAGGACAGGCTCAGAAACTCTGCTGGAGGACTGAAGGTGACAGGATTGGATTTAGAACAAAGCCTCTGCCTTTGGCTCTATGTATGTGGCACACGGCCTTAGACAGTCCTAGCAACTCTTCCCCGGCCTCTTTGCTTGTCGAGTCTTCTGTCAAGTCTCAGGCTCCTGGTGGCCGAGCTAAGGATCTGTTGGGGCTACTCAGGCAGGTTTTATTCTTGTCTCTGTTCATTGTCAAGCTGTGTGTGTATTTTTAGACCCTAGGGAGTGGATGGGGTAGCGAGTGGCTGTCAAATTGCTGAAGATGGATGGATTCGATTACATAAAAGTGAAAACTTCTGAAAGATCCTAAAACTCAGGAGCTGACCACATTCCTAAGGAGGGATCAGGGAGATACCGCCAAGGGCTGCGCGTTTGTGGGCCCTTTCGGGAAGGCCCTATTTATTCCCTGAGCATCTCCAGGGAGCAGAGGCCAGCCCTGAGCCAGGTAACCCCTGCGTACCACTGGGTGTGGCCCCAAAAGAGGAAGAAAGAAAGAGGAGTGAGAAAATACAGGAAATAGACAATCAGGAGGTAAAGCACATGCTTGCCAACGGAATCAAAATGCACGAATCGGTGCCCCGGTGGCATCTCTGAAAAGTCGCCTGCTGTCAAATGCTGATGGCATTGGAGGAGCCACTGTGAAGAGTATCTTCCTGGAAAAGGTTTTTGTTTTATGTCTCAGCAGCCCTAGAAACTTTCCAGCCCTCTTGGATTCTTGAGGGACTTGGTCCCAAAGAGGGCAGATCTTAGAAGAACCGTTGTAATTCTCACTGTTGCTCCCTTGTGGCTGCCTGCAGAATCATGGTGATTCTGGCAGTAGAAACTCATCCCCGTAAAACCCTGAGGCACAATGGCACAACAGAACGCAGGGCGCACGGTGCTTGCTGGATGGAGGAGGCCAGCCGCTTTGACCCGACTGGAGGCAAGAGTCTCTCGGGGCGTGCCTTTCAGAACTGCACAAACATCAGCTCTTCTCGCTTTTTTCTTTTGAGTTGGTTTTTTTTTTTTTTTTTTTTTGGCTGTTGGATAAGAAGTTGATGTAATATATTATATAATAAGGCAGTATACCACATTTAATCTTTCCTTCGTAAACATTTTGGTTTTATTGGTATGTTTTTGTTTTTGTCTGACCAGCGTTTCTAGACTGTTTCTCCATGGGGTTGAGGCTGTTTGAGTGAGCCTGTCCGAGTGAGGGGGGGGTGTCCTGGTACCCCCACCTCCAACCCCCTGCATTTGTTTTGAGGGACCTTTGTCTCTGCAGTGGGAACTGACTGTACCTTGCTGTGCCTCCTCTGCGCCTGCTTCACAGTTGTCTGTGAGAACCCTGGTCCCAGGGAAGGCCCTCTGGCCCCAGCAGCTCTTCCTGGAGTCCTTCCAGTAATTTACAGCTTTGGTTCCCAGTTGTGTGTCTGTCAAGAGATTTCCGTTGGCACTCACGTGTCATTTTCAAGAACACTATCTGGTACTTTAGTTAACGACTTTTTCTCGAGTTCCTCAGAGGGTATGACTTTAGATGAATTACTATTTAATGAATTACTTTGGGGGAGTTTTTGTTTTTTGGGGCCACTGCTGGCAGTGCTCAGGATTTACTCTGGGCTCTTTGCTCAGGATTTACTCCTCCTGGTGGTTGGGGGACCATATGGGATGCTGGGGATCGAATTTGGGTTGGCCGCGTACAGGGGGGTGAGTGCCCTCCCTGCTGTACTATTCTTTTGGCCCTGATTCATTATTTCTCAAGTCTCCCATGAGATGCTCAGGTGGCCTGAGCGCACGCACGGCGCGCGCCCCAAACCCCACGCGCGCGCCCCCCCCCCCATTCTGGGGACTATTGGCACGACTGGCAGACAACTTGCTTCAGTTGCTCTGGCCCTGCCCTTGGTGGTTTTTGGCCCTTGGGTGGTTTGTGGTTTTTGACAAATACCTGGAAGATGGCAGCTCGAGCCCCAAAGCCGTGTCAGTTATCACTGCAGGCTCCTGGGCCATTGGGCTCTCTCGCCTTCACCATGGCCTCTCCTCTGGTGGGTGTTGGGAGACCCGCCTTGTGTCCCTCTCCCATCTGCCCCATCGCTGCTGTCCCGCCGTCCTCACCTTCCTGTTCCCGCTCTGCCTCTCCCCCATGGTCAGCAGCCCCGACCACCAGGCAGAGCTGTCCCCTTGCTGCCCCACTGAGTTTCCTCTCTTCCCGGTCGCTTGCTCTCCCACCTCTCGGGCTGGGCTTTGTGGGCCGGGCAGTGAAATCCCCATGGGTGTTGGGAGTCAGAGAGTCCCTGAACCGCTCTGCTTGGGTGAAGTTCGTGATTAAGGACAGGGAGGCCTTAGGCACGGGACCCGAAGCCCCCACATAGCTCACGGCCCTCGCAGCATCCTCAGAGCAGGCGGACTGGCATCCTCAGGGCTGGCCGGGCCTCTGCTGGGAGCTGGTGTCTGGAAACCACTTTCAAGAATGGCATAAAAAAGGGTGGACGAAGAAAGGGAATTCCAAGTGATCTGCGTGCAGTGTCAGGGCCTCGGCTGGAGCCTTTAGGGTGTGTCTGTGACAATCCTTCTGGATAGACGAAGCCTCCAGCTTCTGTGCTTTGGAAACTGTAAAGTGGACCCTGAGACCCCCTACAAACATGGGGAGAGATGGGGGCAAAGATAATAACCCATTCGTCCTTCTCTGTGGAAAATGGAAAAGTATCCAAAGGTCACAGAGCTGCCTTTGGCCCCATCCCACATGGCCCTGAGTTGAAGGTGGCTCGTCTGTCCCCGTGGGTGGGGAACACCAGGAGCTTATGCAAAGGAGCATCAGGGCACTTTGGGATTGTGGGAGGAAAGGATTTTCTTTAGACCAGGGTTTCTCAGCCGTGGCGCCCCCAGATGTTTTGGGTGGGGTGGTCCCCGCATCGTACGCAGGCTCAGTGACCCCTTCAATACCAAGCGCACTGTGAGGAGGGGCAGAACCATCTCCAGACCCGGTCCAGTGGAGCCAGCAGGGAAACTGGCCCTAGCCAGATATCACTGCTCTTAACCATTGTGGATCTGGACCTGGGTGAAGCGGGCGCCAGGTGTGTGAACTTACCAATCAGAAGAGCCACTTAAAAAAAAAATAATTTGGCTCTCTAAGCTCTTGCCTGCTCCAAGGGGCCCAGAATGTTCTTTCCCCTTTCCTCTTTGTCTCCTCACCCCGGGACTCTCAGAATGCCACTCCAATCTTGGCTTTGTTTACCTTTTCGTTTTCCCTGAAGCCTTGGCCGTATGGGAAGTGTCCCTGAGAGAAGTCCCGTAATAGAAGGCTTCCTGCGCCTGTCTTCACACGGGCAGAGACTGACCACCTAACTGGGATGGTGGTTCTGGGTGGGGAACCACTGCTCAGAGCTGGCTGACCTCATCCTCGTCCCGAGTGCCGTGGAGCATTCCCTGTCCTTTCTCACCCTAACCCTTTTCCATTCTCATAAAAATTGAAGCCTACCGGGGCATGCTTCCCTGTACCCAGGCCAGGCCCGACAGGATTTCTTTGTGTCCTCTCAGATTTGAAGCAGAGTCCCCAAATGCGTGTTAATCGCTTGTATTGTCCAAGTCATACTTCAGGTGTTTGTGGAAATTAAGTTCTTGATTTTCTTCTGCGTCACCAAAACTTGATCACATATAATTATGTCAGTAGTTTCCTGTTTTTGAATTTCACTTGGTTTTTGTTGTTGTTTTTTTTTTTTGGTTAGTGATTCGGTTTCTGGGTCATGCCTGTCAGTGCTTGGGGGCTGTGTAGTGCCGAGGGTTGATTGCACCCGGACCTCCTGCATGCGGAGCATGCTCAGCCCTTTGAGTCACCTCCTTGGCCACTGCACTTTTTCTTGTTAAATACCAGGTTCTCTGAGCATGTGAGATCCAGCTTGGCTTTGCCGTGCCTGATCATCCCTTCCTCCCCTGCCTGCGGGTCGTTACTTAACCTCCTCCTTTAACACCAAAACTTTCTTCAGGCATGTGTTGTCATTTGAAACAGAATTTCTGTTTGCTTTGTCTCAGGGGGTAACATCCAGAGATTCTCAGGTTCTCAGGCAGGGCTCCAGGAACCATAAGGGGTGCTGGGGATTGAACCCAGGTCTGCCACATACATGCAAAGCAAGCTCCCTCTCTGCTGTATTGTCTCCAGCCCCAATATGGGATTTTCATTTGTTTTGATTCTAGTTTTGGACCACTCCAGTGATGCTCAGGGCTTACTCCCGTCTCTGCACTCAGGACTCACTCCTGGTGGTGCTGGGGGGACCATTTGGGATACCCAGGATCCAACCTGGGTTCGCTGTGTTCAAGGCAAGCACCCGACCCACTGTACTACATGCTAGTTAATCCTAATTAATCTTTATTAAAAGTCTGGAATTTCTCTACCTCCAACCACCTTCCCACTGCTTAATAGCCCCGTGAGCCACTGCACTTGGGTTGGAATGGCACTCATGGGCATTTGCATTTGGAGCAAATCCTGGACTATGAGATGAATCAGAACGCATGCCAAAGAAAGGCCGTTGGGTAGTGATTTTGTTTTCATCATCTGGGTTTTGCTCTACCCCCTGGGGTTGGGGGCCTCTCCCCTCAGTACCCAGGGAACCATTTGGTGCTGGGGACCCAACCCAGGCTTCTCGCCGGCAAAGCATGTACCTCAGGCCCTCGGAGCTGTCTCCCTGCACTGGGATCCTTGGATGGTGTGGTATTAGTCACCACTACCCGAAAAGCAAGTGGGACTCAAGTAGGAAGACCGGCATTTGGGATGTTGAATTTCAGGCTTGAATTGTTGGATTCTTCCTTGTGGGAAACACGGGTGCGTGTGAGGCGTGCCTCTCTGCAGGGGCCTGGGCCGCTTATGTCCCTGATGTCATGTGGCTGCTTTGCTCTTTTTTTCCTAGGTGCTAAGAGATGGCACTTGTGGGACTTAGCTCTGACTGAGACTCGGCGCGGCGGGCACTGGACGAGCCGACCGTGATCCCGGGCTCCGCGCTTGAATAAGCCTCCACGTCCGGCCACTCGGTCCAAGGGCCACACCGCTCGGCTGGTCTTAATGATGGGTATTGGCAAGAACACTACAGCCAAGTCCATGGAGGCCGGGAGTTCCACGGAAGGCAAATACGAAGATGAAGCCAAGCACCCAACTTTCTTTACCCTTCCGGTAACAGTATTTCCTGTCTTCCTTTCCCTATGAAAGGAGGAGGGAGAGGCGTGGCGGGGGGGGGGAGGAGAGAGGATTGGGGTTTTGGGATCACACTTGGTAGTGCTCAGAGGCTACTCCTGGTTCGTTGCTCCGGGGTCAGCTGGCGGCACTCGGGGGTCCTATATGGCGCTGGGCATTGAGCCGGGTTCGGCTGTGTGTGTGCAAGGCATGCACCTTACCCATTGCGCTCTCCCCAGCCCTCTGAGTTGCATTTTTCTTAAATCAGTTCCGGATTGGCTTTACTACTCAGGGTTTTTGTGCAGGTTAAGTTATTTCTGGGAGAACGGGCCAGAGTGATTATCTAGCAGTTAGAGCGTTTGCCTTGTGCATAACTGACCAAGGTTTGATCCCTGGCAGAGTCCCCTGAGCACTGCCAGAAATGATCCCTGAGTCCAGAGCCAGGAGTGACCCCTGAGCATCACTGGGAAAAACAGGTTCCTAGGAGAAGCAAAGGTTCTCTGGGAGATGTTCTCCGGGAAGTCTGAGGCGGACTCTTGCTCTTGGCCCGGCTCCCTGCAGTAGCACCTGAGGGGATTACCTTCTGGAGGGGAAGCATGGCCCTGAACAGGTTCAAGCTGGCTCAGTGCTGACTCGCTCTGTGCTGAACCGTGATGTGGAGGATGTTGTGGGCTTAATTTTATCCCCAAGAGATATGTTCTTGTCAAATGACCCATTACTCAGCTGCAGACCTGCCCTTCAAGCAGGAAGGATGAATGAATTAGTGTTCAGAGAGTGTCCGAGCCGGGTGGGGGTGGTTCCGCCAGGACAGACGTCATGGGGCTGATGAGGCTGATAGTACACTTGCATTGTTTTCAGTGCCAGTGTTCTTCCAGAGGTCGTCTCACAGCTGGAGGGGCTTAGAGCTATTACCTGATGTTTAAGAAAAGAAAGAAATCTCAGATTGCAAAATGGGCCTCAGGCTTCTCATGGACCCCCCCCCCCCAATTTCTTCCTAAGGCTTTGTTGTTTGGGGGCCACCCAGGCACTGCCCAGGTATTCACTTTGGTCCCATGCTCTGGGATCACTCCTGCGTTTGGTTCTGGAGTTGGGACTCTTTGTAGGGAAAGAGTGGTCACCCGCAGGTGACCAGCTGGGGCCTTCGCTGCAGTGTCTCCTATGCCCTGCCATCCCTCGGCTCACCGAGGGTCTGTGGGTGGCACCTGCCTTCTTTCATCTCTGTGGATGTGAAATAACCGTGTCTCAGCTGTTGCTTCCCCTGCTTGCATTCAGAGCCTCCCAGTGCATCTCCATTTTGCTTTCTGAAATGATTCTTCCTACCATTAAGAGAGATGGTGCCTCCCGCAGCAGTGCTCCGGGGGCCACTTACGCAAGTGCTGGACTTGGACTTGAGCCACGGCGAGTCATTCTTTTTTGTTTTGGGGCCACACCTGGCGGTGCTCAGGGCTCACACCTGGCTGTGCACTCAGGATCACTCCTGGAGGGGCTCATGGAAGCACGTGGGGTGCCAGGGATCAGACCTGTGTGCAAGGCAAGGTCCCTCCCCACTGCACTATCTGTGGCCCCTGTCATTTCTTTCTCGCTGCTTTCTTGTCATTCGGGCATCCTTCTCTGCATTTTAAACAAGTACTCCTAGTGGTGTTTTCTTTTTCTTTTTTTTTTTTCTGTACAGTCATGTGTTTATTTCAGATTTCTATTTCAGTTTTCTTCCTCCCTCCCTCTTTTTCTTACTTCACTGTGCTCAGTGCTTACCTCTGGCTCTGTGTTCAGGAATCACTCCTAGTGGACTCAAGGGGACCCTATAGGGTACCAGTGATCAAAAATCGGTCGGCCGCATGCAAGACAAGTATCCTGCCTACTGTACTGTTGCCCTGGCCCCTCAGATATATAACTATAATGTGTTCTTCTGGTTCTTTCATCTGGGGCAAAATTCCCCTGCCCCCCATACTTTGCACCGTGATTTGTGTTTTCCTCTCCTGGATCCAGGACCAATCCAGAGTCTTACAGGGTGAAAACAGGGCTCAGAGGAGTGCAGAGCCTCTGACCCCGTGTTCGAGCAGTGAGCTTGGTGGGCCTGGGCCTCCTGCGGCGAGAAGGAGCCACTTGACTTCCTGTGTCCCTCCTGCAAACCAGGGTTATCGGACTGGGAACATCCAGGCCAAGACTCAGCAGTAGCTGTCCATTAGTTTCTTTTTCTTTTTCTTTTTCTTTTTCTTTTTCTTTTTCTTTTTCTTTTTCGCTTTTTGGGTCACACCCGATGATGCACAGGGGTTACTCCTGGCTCATGCACTCAGGAATTACTCCTGGCAGTGCTCGGGGGATCATATGGGATGCTGGGAATCGAACCTGGATCGGCCGTGCAAGGCAAACGCCCTACCCGCTGTGCTATCGCTCCAGCCCCCATTAATTTCTTACACGTTCAGAAACTTGGCATTTTTTTTTGAGTCTTTGGATCATTGCTGGCAATGCCTGGCAGTGCCTTGGGGAGGTCTAAAATGCCAATCCTGGACCCTGCATTGAGGGGGCAGAGGAGACTCGGGAGAGCCATAAAGATTGGGGGCCCCAGTGGGCAGAGGCTGATTCTGTGGGCGACGATCCTGCTGCCAAAGAGAGAGTTGGCACAGGAAAAATAAAAGAGGGCTGAGGGCCTGGCGGTTGGAGGTGCCCACGCACGGGTGACTCAGCTGGGGTGAGATGCTGCAGCCGGCGACTGCCTGCCCTGCACCACTGTCTTCCACGCATCAGCCCTGGAGCCTGTGCTGGCTTCTCGGGGACTATCTCGTCCCCTTCCCGTCCCTCGCTCATCTGTGCCTCCTCACAGCCTAACACAGAAGCTGGGAGCCACAGGAAGGTATTTGCATGTTGCTGCAATGGATTGACAGGTCGCTGTCCACCTGTGCTTGAGAGCTGTGAGGCTACTGTGTTTGACCATCGAGGTGGTTGTTTTGTTTTTTTACTTTAGACACTGTGGATTATCGAAGTGTCGATGATAGGGTTCCATGCATGAGACATCCGAGCACCGGACCCCCCTCTCCCTCCAACTGAGTGTTGGCTTCCCTCCACCATTGCCCTGGCCCCTACCCCTCACTCTGTGCTCAGCTTCCAGCTAAAGACCAGTGCTTAGCTTCTGTGGCCTTTGGGCATTTGTTATTCCCTACTGAGTTTCTTTTCTTTTCTTTTTTTTTTTTTGCTTTTTGGGGTCACATCCGGTGATGCACAGGGGTTATTCGTGGCTCTGCACTCGGGAATTACTCCTGACCATCTGTGCTCAGGGGATCATATGGGATGCTGGAGATTGAATCCAGGCAAATGCCCTGCCTTCTGTACTCACTGTACTAACACTCTGGCTCCAGTTCCTCTGCCTTGACTAACTTCACACAGCGTGATTGTCTCCAGATCCATTCATATAGCAGCAGATTGCATTTTACATTTTGTTATAATATCCGTGTGTGTGTGACTGTGTGACTGACTGTAGCGTCTTTGTGCAGTCATCTCTTCCTGAACACTTGGGGCTGTTTCCAGATTCTGGATATTGTGAACAGTGTTGCACTGAACATAGGAGTGCAAATGTTTTTTTCTGAATAAGAATTTTTGGACCCTTGGGTGGAGATGTCAAGAAGTGCAATCATGGAAGTGGGTCCTATGGAAGCTCCATTACCAGTGTTTTGAAAAGTGTCTAATATTGTGTTCCCAAAAGATTGGACCACTCAACTTTACCACTAGCAATGAACGAGGGTCCCCTGGAAATGAGTTTGCATGTCATCCATTTGTGCTGCCATAGCAAAACCCTAGCTGCCCACTGTTAATTGCCAGTCAGGTGCTAGATACTAGTGCAAAACCCTGGGTCTCCGGCTATTGGCAGTAGAGGGGTTCTGAGGCAGGTGTGCTTGGATGTTAGGAATCACATTTGGCAGCTCTCCAGAACCAGCTATGGCTTGGTCTCTTGGAGTCAGGTCTTGGGGGGTATGAGGAATCTTTAATCTCATTATAGAATCTTTTGGGCTTTGTGTGTGTTACTGCTGTTTATTCAAAAATATTATAGATACTACTTTTTGACAAAAAAAAACATGGAAACGAGTCAGTTTCTTCATTTTTTTTTTTGTTTTGATGCCACACCTGGTGATGCTCAGAAGTTACTCCTGGCTGTGCTTGGGAGTCATTCCTGGTGGTGATTAGGGGACCGTACAGGATGTCAGGGATTGAACAAATGCCTTCCCCACTGTGCTATCCTCAGAATCGGTTTTGTTAAAATTTAGAGAGCTAGCGAGAACTCAATAAACTGAGAGCAGCTTTGCATTCATAGGCCTCGGTTTGATTTTCTACACCACATGGTCCCATTGAGCACTGCAAGGAGTAGCCCCCAAACACAGAGCTGGGAGTAACTGCCAAGCAACCTTGGGTGTGGTCCCCAAATTCCCCCCTCCCCAATACATATAGTAGCACTGTCCTCTCCGTTGTTCATCAATTTGCTTGAGCGGGCATGAGTAATGTCTCCATTGTGAGACTTGTTACTGTTTTTTGGCATATTGAATATGCCATGGGGAGCTTGCCAGGCTCTGCCATGTGGGCAGGATACTCTCAGTAGCTTGCCGGGCTCTCCGAGAGATATATATGAAAAGAACAGAATTAGGGCTCATGGCAAGACTCAGAGTCTCCTGCCCCTGCGCCTGGCTGTCCTCACTGGAGCCCCTTGGAAGGGAGCGGGTTGAGTTTTCCTCCCCACCCCGACCAGGGCTCCGGCAGCCGAAGACCTCCAGAACCAGCCACCACCATGCTGAGACCACTCTCCGCACACATGGAGATACCGGCAGAGGAACAAAGGCATGCGGGTCCCAGGGCCGAGATCTCTAAACCTACTTGGATCGAAATGAGCATCCTCCACCCAGATCCTCCAAATTCCAGTAGGCGGGGGTCACACCCACCAACTGGCCCCCGGGCGCCTTGTAATCCCATCAACAACCAAGACTCAGAGACTATAAAACCCAGCTCCTGGAAGTGCCCGGCCGCGATGACATCTTATCATCTCATTCCTACTTTGGACAAACTGGCAGGCTACCGAATGTAACCTGCCCACATGGTAGAGTTTGGCAAACTCCCCGTGGCGTACCCAATATGCCAAACACCAGTAACAATGAAGGGTCTCATTCTTCTAACTATGAAAGAGCCTTGAATATGGCACTTTTTAAAAAAATCTCAGGTCTAGGATGAAGGAGACGTTACTGGGGCCTGCTCGAGGCAATCGACAAATAACAGGATGGTTGTGATTGTGATCAATTGTTGTTAATGACGGCATCTTCCCATGTTTCTGCAATAGTGCCAAAGAGCTCCCAGTTGGTGGTCCTTCTAGGAGTTCTCTTCTTAAACTTTGTAGCCCTTTCTCCTCGCTCTGTGAAGTAGAATTTTGCACGAAGGAGATGGTGATCTGATCCCATTTGGAATTTTGGACAACTGTGACAACAGTCAGGCAAAACCGTTGATTGAATATGACGTGGCCAATTTTGTTATGGAACAGTCCACTGGGAGACTCCCATGTCCAACGTTTAGATTTGGCCTTCTGGAATTGTGAGTTACCATGGATGGTCTTGGTCG
>JAOXYA010060910.1:0-11885 GCA_028565675.1 Sorex palustris | reverse complement strand
TCCTTCATCTAGTGTTCTGCCAATCCTATTTAGGATGACTCGAGTGAACAACTTGTAGATGACAGACAATAGGCAGAAATAGTCTTTGGAATGTCTGGGTGATAGAGGTATCTTAATTTTTATTTTTAGTTATTTGTTTATATTTGGGCCACTCTTGGTGGTGCTCAGAGCTTACTCCTGACTCTACATTCAGAAATCACTCCTGGTGGGATTTGGGGTACCATGTGGGATGTCAGAGATTAAACCTGCATCAGTTGTGTGCAAAGCAAGTACCCCTGCCAGCTGTTCTATCTCTTTAGCCCAGAAATAGGTCTCTTTAGAAGTGGAGAGTTACCATAGAACTGAGACAATTAGATAAATGGAAATTATTATCCACTCTATATGAATGGCAATGGTTTCTTGTCCCTCTTTCTAACTGGAATGGTTTAACCAAATTAATAGTCACCAGTCAAATGCTTGAAAACTTAATAATATTCTTAGGTCAGAAAAGTAATACAGGACTATTGTGACAGTATAGTGGCTAGGGTGCTTGCCTTGTACATAGCTGACCTGGGTTCAATCCCTGGTACCACATGTGGTCCCCTGAGTACCATCAGGAATGATGCCTGAGTAGAGAGCAAGGTTTAAGTCTTGAGCACCGCTGCCATGGACCCCTACAGAAAAACTTAAAAAAAAAACAGGTAATATAGTGGGTAAGGTGGTTGTTATGTTGTAACTGATCTCTGGTACTTCATATGGTCCCCTAAGCACCAGAAGTTGTGATTGCTGAGCACAGAGCTAAGAGTAAGTCCCAAGTACCACTGTGTGTAGCCCCCACACCAAAATAATTAAAATTAGACTTTGTTAACAATGATATTATAAACAGAAGAATCAAAGCTATCAGGGCTACTGTTTTGTTAAATCTGATATATTCTATCCCTATTCTCACTATTAGAAGTAAATTGATTACAGATATAATTGGGAGCATACTCTTGGATCCTGAATCTTTAAACATGATTAAATTTCTGTTATAACCTCTGGTTTCATAATATTGAATGTGTAATCAGACAGAACACTCTAAGATTCTTATAGTTTTTGTAGGTAAGTAGGAATATAAAGACTCCATTTTGATCTGTAAACTGAAAGAAGTTTATTAGATTATGTTATTTGCAATGAAGTTGTCTTTGGAACAAAAAGTCAGGTTTACAACTGATTATGTTTTTTATTTCACATAGAGGTTATACACATTCATAAGAATAATTATATGGATCTCATGTTAAGTATTGCTGAGAGCAATCCTAAAGTACAGACGTGAGAGTAGCTCCTCAGCACTGCTGAGTAAGAGTCCAAACAAAATAAAATTAAAATGAATATTCAGAGATATTATACATATAAATTGAATCTCAAGTTGATTGAGTTCAGTCATTTATCATACATATTATATGTAATTCCATTAATTGTCTATTTCCTATAGAATCCCACTCACATAAAAGAAAAATCTGAGTTTTTACTTTAGAGGTAGAGTTTGGCATCCTGACTCTGTGCTAAGGAATGCCTCCTGACAATGCTTGAAGGATCATATGTGGTGCCAGAAATCAAACCTTGATTAACCTATGCAAGATGAAGGTAATCTCTCTCTGACCTGCTGCAATATCTCTCTAACCCAAAATGTTGAGTCTTTAGGTAATAGTCTTCATAGAAACTTTGTATAATTAAGTGCTTGATTACTCTTCTTTGACTAATCTACAGCTACCTGAGTAATTGACTATTAGTAAGTCCTTTTGGGGAGTTAGAGCTGCATGTTTCAAATTTGTACAGACACAAACATATGACACATCTACATTATTAAAATGAATTTTGACATTAGAGACATATATCTTTCAAATTAAGCCATTCAAATTTAAGATAATATTAATTTTACATGAATTATTCCAACTCACTTTTTTTATGCTTTTTGGGTTACACCCAGTGATGCTCAGGGTTTACTCCTGGCTCTGAACTCAGGAATCACTCCTGGCACTACTTGGGGGACCATATGGGATGCTGGGAATCAAACCCGGGTCAGCCATGTGCAAGGCAAATGCCCTACCCGCTATCCTATTGCCCCAGCCCCATCCAGCTCACTTTTGATTTTTAGTTGGTTTTTGTTATATTCATAAAATTAGTGTTTTCATTGTCATTATATATAATGTGAATAAAATATACATATATATAATATGCATTAATTTTAGTCATGTCATGTGGAGGCCAAAGAGGAGAAAGAAAAATAAGATCATCTTTTTTCTTAAATTGTAGGCATGTGTTCTAGTTTTAAAGAAGTGTTTAGACTACCAATATTTTATTGATTTCATTGATTTAATTTTAAAATAGTCCTCATGAAATGGAAAGAAAGTCTATAGCTAAGGGTGATACCTTGTGGATATCATACCCAGGATCCATACAAAGATGCATATAAGCTCACCTCATCACCTGGTGGAGCCCTAGAGGCCTTCGAACAACACACACATGACCTGGTCATCCAGAAACCTCAGACACTGCTTAATATTGAACTGCTCTCTCCACAATTTTCATTGAACTGAGAATCACTGGGGGTGGCCCTGAGCTTCCAAGCACCACTTGGAAACCCTCTCTGGACCCCAAACAAAACAAACACCAAATCAATTTAGTCCTCAGTATTTACTTAATCCTGTTTTCAAGAAGTTTTTTCCCTTAAATTTGCATTTCAGAAAGCAGCCCTTTGGTTCTAAAGGTATTACTGTAGCACTGTTCTCCCATTGTTCATTGATTTGCTCGAGTGGGCCCAGTAACGTCTCCATTGTGAGACTTGTTGTTACTGTGTTTGGCATATCACGGGTAGCTTGCCAGACTTTGCCATTACAAGAAGCAAAAATCAAATGAAAGGCAATAGCTAAAATGGTGGTTTCAGCTGCTTGGTGGACCCAGTTTATGATGCTTCTGCCTTTCTATTCTAGGCAGTGGCTCAAGTCTGAAGATATCCAGAGAATCTCGCTGCTTTTCTACAATAAAATGCTCGAGAAAGAAGTAAGCTCTTTTTTCTTCAATTTTTTTTCCTGACATGTTCGAGTTGTTGTTTTTTTTAATCCCTTCATGAAATCACATCATGTTACTGACGTGTGACACTTGAGCTCCATCTAACTGGGCCAGAACTCTTTCCAGAATGTCCTATTCCATGCAGCAAGAGTTTAATCCTGCTTCCTGTGAGCAGGTCTCAGTCCTGGTTGCCATCTGGACCCTGAGGCAGAAGCTGAGGGAGCAAAGTCAGGGGCATGAGAGAGAGAGAGAGAAAGAGAGAGAGAATTGACTGCCTGGCTCTCTCAGCCACAGCTTGTTTTAGAAAAGGGTTTTAAAGATAACAGAATCTTTTCTTGATGCATTTACAGTGTTCTTACACAAACCAGCTTTTTGACCAAATAAAAGAAAGGGTGAGATTTACAATTAGACACATTTGACTGAACCAGAAGCACTAAGCTTTATTTAGTTTAGTTTTGCTGCATCAAAGTACTTTAGCATCTATGATTATAAAGTCAGGCTATTGCAGGTGCAAATAAGTAAGAAGACACGGTGCTGGGTGTGGGGGCAGAGTGGATCTTTTCAAATGGGTGGACAATGGTCACAGGAAGCTCCATTTTCTGCTCAGCCAGCCATTTGCCTCTTGCTCGTACTGAAGCTAGAGAGGGAGAGGAAGGTCATTCTCACCTTCTGGCCTGCGGTGAGGAGGATCTTTGTTGGGACTCCCGAGATCACTCACAGCAAGGGTATGAAAGTTCTCTTGAGAAGTTTGTTCATTTTTTAATGACTGAGACATGCAAGTAGCAAAATCCCTTCCAAAATTCACAAAGGTGGACAGAAACTTGCTTTTTTGTTAGTGATCAAGATGGAGGAATGTCACCTTCTAAATGAATGAATGCATTGACAAATGCTTTTGCCAAACTGCTGTTTAGCATAATTTGTTATAATTGACTGCTTTACCCTTGAATAACTTGAACATATTATAATGGTTACTTCTTGTTGAAATATTCCATTATCATCTTCTTCACTGAAGTCCATATCCTCTATGAATACCCCCCAAAGAAATTCCAACTCATATCTCTCCACAAAGCACAGGAGAAGATAAAAGATAAGCATGTAATTGAATGCATAAAATAAAATCACATTTGGTAATTATGCTAATGTCACTGCTTCATCAGTATGTAAATTATCCTGGCTATTAGCTCACAAAATTCACCAGAAACTATTCTAGTAAACAGAAGGTAATCATCATTTTTAAATGCAGCCTCACTGACACTTCCCAGATGTCCAGATCTGCAGAGGCCAATTTGGAGCATATTTGAGAGGTCCTTGGGGTTCTAGTTCACTTTGGGGCTCCTGACGCCCCCGCCTTTCTCGAGACAGCAGGAAGAACAGAAAGCAACAAGATGGAGAAAGAGAGAGAGAGAGCGAGAGAGAGAGAGAGAGAGAGAGAGAGAGAGAGAGAATTGGATCACCCAGAGGCCCATAGTTCTAGAACCCAGAGACTCTAGCCCAAGAAACATGTACTGCGCAGGAAACTGAATGTGTGGCTGGAGATCATGCAACTGACCAGAAGTCTCAGGAGGCTTCGATTGTGATGCCCGCAATCATTGTTTCCTTTGATGACAGATCTCTCTTTGGAAAGGCTGGGTAATTAGGCCTCGGCTTCCGGAGCTGAGGATAAGGGTATTGGGGATAAGGTCCCAGTTTCACACAATGCTTTGTCTCCACAAGAATCTGAATCTATCATTCTGGTCAAAAGTTAATTAATATAGAAGCGTTTCTGCCTGGAAGAATTGTTGTAGTTTTAAATAAATGGGATTACATGAAGCTATTTGAGTACTTGCATGCCACTGGAAGAATTCTATGGCAACAAGTAGGTTGTCAAAGGTGCAGCTTTTGCTGGTGTTCCCCTACCCAGCTCTAGAAGGGCAGGGGAGGTATACTGATCAGCTCAGTACCTGCAGTGGTAGGGAAAGCCAGGTGAGCCCTGCCAGTGACCAGTGACCCTGGGTAGGTGGAGAGAACCAGCCAGTTTCCAACAAGCTAAGCAAGGAGCTCAGAACTTGCTAGAACATTACCCATTTATCTTTTGAACTTTTGCGTTACTCACCCACTCTATGTCGATCAATTAAGATAAGTGCATACCAGTTGTGTGAATAAAAGGAGGACATTGCCTTTTCTTGGAACTCTTCCAAAGTACAGTAAGTATCCCATAAAAAGTTCCAAGCTCTCCTGCCCATAATCACAGGCATCTGGCCCTGAGAACGCGGGCCCCTACATGGCCCCGAGGGCCATGGGCTCCTGCCATCATGCTTGGGCAGTGCTCAGTGTGTGCCCTGCTGTGGGGACTCACAGCAGCCCCTGAGCCTGGGTCTCTGGCCAGTTAGGTGCCCATGGCAGTTGTCTCACGGAACCCTGGTGGAGCCAGCTTGGGGACTCAGTGGCCAGTCTTTGTCCTGAGTCGATCCTGCCATGCCTTCCAGTATGGGCTGTGACATGCAGGGGATGCTAGGCTGCAGCTGAGTAGGACCCTGTTCTCACAGCTCTCACTGCTCCTTCTTCCCCCAGTATCGAGCCACAGCACTGCCGGCCTTCAAGTACTATGTGACGTGCGCATGCCTCATCTTCTTCTGCATCTTCATCGTGCAGGTCCTGGTGTTACCCAAGTAAGTACCTGCGCTCCTCTTCGGGGCACCCCACGTGTGCCCGATGACATCGGAGGAGGGACAGATTGCCCAATACAGGGGTTGGGCGGCATGTCCAAGGCTGGCAATGCACAGGGTTGGGTGTAGGGGAGGGGATTGTGGTGGTCAGTGCCCCCTGTCCTGTGCTTTCTTGGAGCCCCTGGAGGCATCTGTGTTTGTTTTGCTATGTCAGCTTTTATTCATTTTATTGAGATGCCACAGTTTACAACCCTCAGTACATGCTTTTCATCCAGACAGGTGCACAGACTCTGTCACTCACCTACCACCATGGTCTCGCTGCGCTCTTTTCCTCTCTCTCTCTCTCTCTTTCTTTTTTTTCTCTCTCTCTCTCTCTCTCTCTCTCTCTCTCTCTCTCTCTCGGTTGCTTTCAATGCCCCCACAGCATGCATCAGCCCAACTTTCCTTCAGGATATTGTTTATTTACTATTTTAGAGTCTAAACAAAAAAAAGAAAAATGGCTGTCATTATCTAAGTCGTTGGGGACAGCGATGACAGATGAATGTTCTCTCCTTATCATTCTCTATTTTGTCAAGGATGACAAATGTTCCAACCTGGCCAGGTTTAGTTATATGTTGGCACTGCATGTGAGTGGGACACGCAGACCCCTGAGCCGCTCAGCGGGCCAGAGTGGGTTACACTGTGTCTCCTGGTGTGGAGAGAGGTGGCTAGTCTGTCCCACCCTCTCCAAGGGTAGCCAAGGCAAAGGCACTTACAGAGGTGCTGCAGGCACCTGGTGGGCATAGTAACTGGTGCCCCTGAAGCATCTGTGCAATGTCAGCACTGTTGGAACCATGGTCCCTCAACTCCAATCAGATAAAATCTTGATTGTTTTTCTTCTGGCCACACCCAGCGATGCTCAGGGATTACTCCTGGTTCTTAGGAGACCATATGGGATGCCTGGGAGCAAACCAGGTGGGGATGCATGCAAGGCGAGCACCTGTCTACTGTCCCATCCCTCCAGCCCCTAAAATAAAATCTTTATGTCATGTAAATAAAAGGGAGCCTTCCA
Source organism: Sorex palustris (assembly GCA_028565675.1). Classification (NCBI taxonomy): domain Eukaryota; kingdom Metazoa; phylum Chordata; class Mammalia; order Eulipotyphla; family Soricidae; genus Sorex; species Sorex palustris. The sequence goes on along the minus strand of JAOXYA010060910.1, from coordinate 5,159 downwards.
ATTTTCTGATAATTTGGGTTCCTGGAAACTGGGATAAAATTGAGCATAACCAGGAACTATTTTCTCCTTTAGGATTCGGCAGGAGGGGGGGGGGCGTTTTGACGTCACTTGGTTAGCTTGATGATGTCATTTGAAAAATGTCTCCCCGAAACTGGGTGGTTCATGCAGAGGTCATGGCGCTTCTCTTGCTCTGGGGCAGATCCAGGTCCCGTCCCGGGTCCCACAGAGCCTCCCCTGAGCACTACTGCCACGTAGGAGCTAAAGACAAAGAGAACCCTTTGCTCTTCTTTTCCTTTGCTCGATCTTATTGACAGAACAGCAGCCCAAGGCTGGGATTTCCACATTTAGCTCAGGAGTGCTCCACCTTGGGTGGCTCTTTGTCAGGGGTCTCACTTCATTTTAGTTCATGCACATTTGGTTGGGGTCCACCAAGGATCCTGCTTTCCTTTTCAGTGCCAGCGAGCCCGAATGACAGGGCTGCCTAGATAGCACCTGGTATCTAGGGGGGGCTCAGGGGTCAAGCTTGCAGCCTCAAGTGCAGTTTGAGTATCTGCAAGCCGGATATCCTGCAGTGAGTTATCTTTGAACACCCTCCACTCTGCATTATGGGGGTTCAGTTTCACATCTCTTCAAAATACCACACCACAGCCTCAATATTTCTCTATCACAGTTCACTGGACACCCCCTGCCTTCTCTGGGAGGCATCGTGACTGGATCTAGATGTGTGTTCTGGGCTGGAAAGACTGTGCAGCAGGAGGAAGGTTCTTGCCTTGCATGTAGCTGACTCTGACTCAGCACCCAGAACCCCACAAGGTCCCCTGATCCCTGAGCACAGAGCCGGGAGTAACCCCTGAGCACTGCCAGGTGTGACCTCCAAGAACTAAAATACATTTTCATTTGATCTTGTCTATTGCTTTGTCCTTGAGCATTTTTGCATTCCCTAACTTGTGGCAGTTCATTTGGAAATTTTGTGCCCAAGATTAGTTTCCTTATTAATCAAATACGGACAGGTTGGGGAGGGGGAGAAGGTTGTATGCCTACAGGTACAACCCAAAAGCTTGGTGCCACTTTTTTGCAGGGTGCCCACTGCTCCTCGTACGTCAGGCTTGAAATAAATACAAGGGCAAGCCAACCTTCCTCTAGACAGGTTGTCCCCAGGGAAACTCCCCCTGGTGGGTTAATTCATTTCCATTCCCCAAAATGTGAAGGATTAGAAGTCCTCCTCAGCGCCAGAGCTGGACCACCTGGCATGAGATCCAGCTGCCCCCTCGTGCACAGGGCCAGTTGGCCAGATCCTGGAGAGGCAGGATGATGAGACAGCACCCCCAACCCCACTAGGGAAGGGACACTCGTTGCTATTCTCAATGCAACACACTTACTCATTTCTCTCCATCTTCCTGTGGGAGGAGGATTTTTACATTGTCTGCATCACGGTTCAAACACAGTTTGTCACCCAGAGTTGAGAGAAGGGAAAGTGACGGAAGGATTTTAAATATTACACCAGAGATGACAGCGTCATCCTAGACCAAAGGAAGTGGTTGATGGCTTCCTGGGCTGTGACTCTGCCTCCACTCCTCTTGCTTCTCTCCTGGGTCGTGCCGTTTACGATGAGCCCCCGAAGTACATCTCTCACACAGCAACAGTTAGTGTTTTGTTTTTCTCTGGTGCCACAAGCTGGAGTTTGAGCGCGAAGGTTGTGAAATCTGTGTGGTTGCGTTTCCCTGTGTGGGCTCTCAGGAGCCACAGCCAAGAGCTAGATCAACTCTGTTCTGGCTCCTGTTTTGCCGACGTGCCATCAGGCACATCACATTGATTTTAAGTTATACTCCATTGCTCTTCTTCAACCTTCCTTCATGTCAATGTGCTTATTCTTTTTTTTTCCCCAAAATGTCTTGTGGGCTGGAACAATAGCACAGCAGTGGGGCATTTGCCTTGCACGCAGCCAGCCCGGCCGAGCCGGGTTCAATTCCTCTGTCCCTCCGGAAGAGCCCAGCAAGCTACCAAGAGTATCTCGCCCGCACGGCAGAGCCTGGCAAGCTATCCGCCGTGACGTATTCAGTATGCTAAACACAGTAACAAGTCTCAAAAAAAATCAAGACGTTACTGGGCTCGCTCAAGCAAATCGATGAACAATGGGAGAACAGTGTTTGTTTTGTTTGTTTGTCTTGTGAACTAGTCTAAAACTATGGGAACCTAGAAAATGAGATGTAGCAATATTCACATGTCCCACATGTATTCACCTTGGCTGTCTTCCCAGAGCCAGAAACTTGTGTTTTGGGGCCGTCTTGTAACTCTCGTGTGCTTCCTATTTGTATTTATCTTATCAATTCATCTGATATTATTTTTTAATATTTAGTATTACTTTGGGCTAGAGTGATAGCATAGCGGTACAGTGTTTGCCTTGCAAGCCGCCAACATGGCTGACCTGAGTTCTATTCCTCTGCCCCTCTTGGAGATCCCGGCAAGCCACTGAGAGTATCTCGCCCGCATGGCAAAGGCTGGCAAGCTACCCGTGACATATTCAATATGCCAAACACAGTAACAATTGTCACAATGGAGACGTTACTGGACCCAGTCCAGCAAAGCGATGAACAACAGGAGGACAATGACAGTATTACTTTATTAGACTTGTAGTTTCAGTTTTGAATAGAAGTTCTAGGGCCCACTTACTGCCCTCTTGTTACACATAATCATTAGAAAATCAAGATTTTCTTTGGTTCACTTTCCTCCACTTTCCATAGGATTAATCAACTTCCCTTTATTTATTTTTTACTTTGCAGTTAAGTACTAGATCAATAGTAAGTAGACAGATATGTTCTATGTTTTTTCATGAAATGGTAGCCATTAAAATTTTAATATATAGTCTTATTAAGGTCTGAAGCTAATCATTATGTTTCTTCTGAGCAATGAGCTTTAGGCTTTTTTATTCTTGATGATAATTATAGCCAGCACAATTTTTAATTAGATTTACCATATTCTTAACTCATTTGCTCAGATGATTTTGAAAAACTATTTCTTCTGATTTATTTTCCTTCTCGCTAAAGGATATCTCCTATTAGTTTTTATTGAAGATTTGGCAGTAGCAATAGCTACCATTTTTTGCTTATATAGAAATGTGTTTGCTTCATTTCACATTTTCTCTTGAATACTTTGACTGATGTAAAGTTCTGGGTTAGCTCTGTTTTCTCTTTCCGGGTGATACAATCTCGAAGTCATTGAGTGAGCTGTCTTTGTGGGCACTGTCACTTGTCTTCGTGATTACCTGGGCCTCCAAGTGTCTTTTCCATTTCCCCTAGACTTTTATTCTGTGTTCCCATGTGTGCCTTTGTTCTTCTTTACTTCAGAGACTAGGTCGAGTTGTTCCTTTGAGGGTTTATATCTTGGCTCAGTTCTCAGCATTCTCCGCCTGAGGCTGTCTGCTGGACTTCTGCCCGCTCGTGTTCTTCCCTCCTTGAATGCACAGGCATCACCAGTGCTTCGCTCAGGTTCTGGCTCTCATCTTCCTTCCAAGCACATTCTTTCCCTTTCTTGACCTTTATCTGTTGAATTCCCTGCTCTAGTTGAATCTATATTGTCACTGATTACTAAGAAGTCTGCTCGGTTCTTTTTTCTGTGTTTCTAATTATCCTACATTTTACCTATGGATTTCCTTTTGCCATTATCTCCATGTGTGAAACAAGTGAAATCCCACCTGTTTTGTTTTGTTCTGAGTGATCCATGCTGCAGGGCTTCTGCCATTCCTCTGCCTGTTGGCTCTCTCTCCGTAGCATTTCCTTCCTGTGTCATCCGATGCTGACTGTGCACTCACTTGTGGCCAAAAAAGTTTCAACCCAGGGCAGTCTCTTGTTCTGACGTGTGTGACAGCGTCATAGAGCAAGATTTCAGTGCATTCCTGCTGTGGACTTCTGAGCTCACTTGTTCCAGTCATGATAGTTTGTGAAATCTGTGGCTAAGATGCGCTCACAAATAGCGCAGAGGAGATTGAGTAACCTCACAGAGGGAGCTGGGTCCTGGATCTCGGTTTTCAGAGCTGAGTCTGTTCACAGTGGCCTGTTGAGAGCCAAAAGCAATCAGATGGGTGGGCAGAGTCCCCAGGCTTGGAGCCCAGGGCATTTTCCCCATCAGCAAAGCCCCTGTGGCACCTGACCCTGGGAGCAGACATTAGATCCTGCCCCAGGCACCCGTTGGTCCTGCTGCTCTCTGGCCACTCACCAGAAGCTTCTCAGCTTCCTGCCATTCTCTCTTCTTACTTACAGGCTCACATCGTTAAAATGAGCCATTCTGTTGTATTTGATGAGTGTCTACATCAGCGGCTCGCTCCTGCTGATACACCCACTTTGGGTTTGTTTGGACTCTGGTTGGGGTAGGGAGGCTGTTTCATTTTTGGTAACTTCCTCGTGTTTGTGTATGTTTTTTTTTGAAACTAGGAAAGAAATTGACTGAATGAGTGAATGATGGCATGAATGAATGAATAGTAGGAGGTAATTTGTAATTTTGAAAGACCCAGGAAGAGAAAATGTTTGCTTAAAGAGTTTTTTGCCCAGTCTCTATTGGGTCTGTATTTTCTAATTTTGGATCTAGAGTTATAATTTCAATAGCTGTAATTAGGATTACTATCTCTGGAGTTTTTCCATCATTCTATTAACCTTACTCTGTAACCTTAACATAAATGTAAAATGCCTTCAGAGACCAAAAATTATCAAGCATGAATTATTTCTGTATTTTTATAATTTTATTCATACTGTCCATAAAGCTAAATTTTTGTTAAGTCAAGCATGAACAATTGTTAAACTAAAAGTGATTTTTTTCCCTAATAAAGTTCCATTAAATATCATGTGTTTAATTGGCCTAAGTTAAGAATGATATTTTACTTAAGGAAAATTAATAGCCAAATTATAATCTTAAATATATTAGCACTATTTCTTCTATGTAGATTTCCTTGTACTCATTACTTATAATCGTTCAGTACTCATTCACTTTTAAATATTTATTTCAAAAACTCTGGCATATCAAATACTCTCGGTAGCTTGCCAGGCTCTCCGAGGGGGGCGGAGGAATCGAACTCCGGTCGGCCATGTTGGCTGCCAGACACAGTAACAACAAAGTCTCCAATGGAGACGTTACTGGGTCCGCTCGAGCAAATCGATGATCAACGGGAG
>JAOXYA010060850.1:0-11886 GCA_028565675.1 Sorex palustris | reverse complement strand
AGGAGGGACTGGGGGGGGGGGAATCCTGGGCCCAGGAGGAGGGGCTGGGGCCTGGATTTCTGGGGGCTGCGGGAGGAGGGGCTGGGAGTCTGGATCTCCGTGTCTGAGGGAGGAGGGGCGGGGAGCTGAGATTTCTGGTCTCACTCTAGTTACAGGACGTCTTAAACTTTTTCTGCGGGCAAAGCGTACTCCCCACATCCCACATCCCCAGAGATACAACACAGATCGGTGCGGCCAGAAAGCCTTGTGATTGGTTTCGATGTTTGTCTTTGCACGTTCAAGAACCTTTACTGCTGCTTTTCACCCCAGCCCCTCCCCCCACATCCAGTAACCCACTCCCTTATGGGGTGGTGACCCGCAATTGAAGAAGTCAGGCTCTAGGACGCGAACGAGGCTGTGCAAGGGTCCCAAGCATGAACCCAGCTTTTCTGTTGTCCCAGGCGGATTTTTGATTTTTGAGGCTTGAGATGTGTGGATTTATTTACTTTTTTTTTTTGGACGAGGTTTGTTGGGCGCTCACCAGATAGTATAGCAGGGTAGTCATTTGCTTTGCACGCGCCCACACAGGTTTGATCCCCTGCATCCCATATGGCCCCCTGAACCCCACCAAGCCACCAGGGGAGCACAGACCCAGGAGTAAGCACAGCCGGATGTAGCCCCTCCCCCCAAAATAAAAGTGGTGGCTGTCCCAGGACCTGAAGAGAGAGGAGCCAGGAACTCAAAGATAGGAGACTGAGATGCAAACTCACAAGCCTATAGCAGACTGTGGGTTTTTGAGATTCCCTTGGTTTGTTGGTAGGTGAAACCTAGAACTGAATTGAGGTTTTGGAGAGGAGACAAGGCGGTTTAATGTGACTGAAGATATCTCCGGGTTCTGAGTCCCTACACTGCCCTCTGTTGGGTGCTTTAATCCTTCCAAATGCTGGGGGGGCGGGGGAGCGGGAACAAGGAGAAATTCAGAAATAGAAACGCAGCTGCGTTAGCGGGCGAACCCATGCCAGTGCCGACAGAAAGAGCCGAGGGATTGAGCTGGAGGGATCGGGCAGGATCCGGGGCCCCCAGAGGTGATCCAGGAGCCAAGTCAAGAGGTCTGGCCACCCTAATCGAAAGGACACTCCCGGGCGAGGGCCGCCGTCAGAGAACGCAGACGATACAGGGGGCCCTCGAACCGAGATCAACAGAGACGACCGAGGTGTCACCGTGTGGGTGTGGCCGTGGAACAAACGCGCGGTCGGGCCCCAAGGGGCGTGGTTTGGCGGAATAGAGGCGTGGCCCTGGCCTAGGGGGCGTAGCCTTCAAGTCGAGGACCTAGAATGAGGTGATGTCATTGCACGGGGGCGTGGCCGAACAATCCGGGCGCCGGCCGGGCTCGCGGAGTTTTGCCAACGCTCGGGGTCACCCGTGGTGGCGCGAGACCAGAACTGTTTGGCTTTAACTGTCCGCGGAAGCCCCGAGTCCGAGGGTCCAGCGACCGGACGGTGCTCTAGCATACAGGCAGGGCCCAGAAGGAGGGGCGTGGCGTGGAGGTGAATAATAAATTCGGGTGTGAGTATGGGCGGAGGTGAGGATGAGAGATGCCAGGACTAGGAGGAATCCCGAAGCATCCGACCTGGCCGGAATAGAGGGCTGAGCTTGGGGAGGGGGCTGGGCTTTGGCGATGGAAAGGGGGGTTCGTTGTCACGGTCTGGGAGAGTGGACACGACCCGTCCGTCACCCTTTGCCGCAGACTCCCCGCCCGCCCCGCCATGTGGCTCCCGCTGCTCATCGCCCTGTTTGCCTCGCTGCGCCCAACTTCCGCGGCCCCCGTCCTGGACAGCGACACCCCGGAGAGTTCCGGAGGGTTTCTAGGCCTCCAGAGCCTACTCCAAAGCTTCACTCGGCTTTTCCTGAGAGTGAGCTATGGGGCACTGGGGGGGTGGGGGGGGGAGAGAAGGGGCAGAAAAGATACAGAGAAGTGGGGGGTCGGGGACAAGGTAGCCAGCAAATGGAGACTGGTGGAGGAGGGAGGAGGTTCTGGGTGACTGAAAGATGCCAGGCAGGACTAGAAGAGGGAATCAGGGCCAAGAGATGGTACAGGGTTAGGGCACTCTCCTTGCACGCAGCAGATACGATTTGAATCCTCAGCACCGCACCCCGGAGCCCAGAGCATCGTGGGGTGTGACCCCAAAACCAAACAATGTAAGAAGAAGAGAGGGAATGAAATGATAGAAAAGGGGTAAGGCCTTTACTGAGTTTGTGACAGATCCAGATTGGGTCCCCAAGAACTGCATGTGGTCCCAAGTAGCACTACAGATCATTGCTGAACACAGCAGGGATAGTCCGAGCATCGCTGGATGTGGCCCAACCTTCCCCCACAAAAAAGAGGGGGGGGACAAAAGACAAGGAGGTCCTGGAATAGGAAAAGGAGGGAAGAAGAGAGACCAATGGCAGGTCGACATGACACCAGAGAGTATCTGGAAAGAGAAAGACAAAGGACCAGAGCAGAAGGCAACAGAACAGACCAGAGACAGAACAGATGGGGTGTGGGCCAAGGTCAGAGCACAGGGAAACGGGTATGCAGACTATGGGGTCAGAGCACAGAACCCCGAGTCTGGTGGTTCACTAACCCCTCCTTGGTACCAGGATGACCTGTTGCGGGGTCTGAACAGCTTCTTCTCTGCCCCCATGGACTTCCGAAGCCTCCCCAAGAACTACCATGAAGAGGAGAACCAGAAGCACAAACTGGGAAACAACACTCTCTCCAGCCACCTCCAGATCGACAAGGTGGGCACGGCTGGCATACACATACCTCTGGTGCCCACATCCAGGATCCCGAGTCTCCCACCAGCCACGGGCCCAGGAGGTGGGGAGGATGCAGTTTGGCTCACTCTGTGTTCCACCCATCCCCTGGCAGGTGACAGACAACAAGACAGGAGATGTACTAATATCTGAGAAGGTGGTGGCGTCCATGGAACCAGGCGACGGCAACATCAACAGTGACTGGAAGGTTGGAACATGCCCCCCCGCGTGTCCAATCAGAACATTTGTGGGGACTCAAACTGCAGTGCTCAGGACTTGCTTCTAGCTCTGTGCTCAAGAATCACTTATGGCGAGGCATAGGGGCAATAAGGGGTACTGTGGATTGAACCTGGGTCTGATGTGTGCCAAGCAAGTGCCCTACACACTGTACTATCACGCTGACCCCCAAACCCAACAGTTTTGTTTTCTTTTTTTTCGGGGTTCACACTCGGTGGTGCTCAGGGCCTTCTCCTGGCTCTGCACTCAGGAATCACTCTGGAATGCTTAGGGAACCTCATGGGATGCTGGGGATCGAACCCAGGTCTATCATAAGCAAGGGAAGTGCCCTACTTGCTATACTATTTCTCGGACTGAGCAACCACCAGGTGCGATCCAAACATCGAAAACAAAACAAACTTATAAAGAGTTCAAATCTACAGAAGAGTTGGAGAAAATTGTACAGTAAATAAAGTCATTATTCCCTTTGTGGGGCCAGAGAAATAGCACAGGAGATAAGGCACTTGGCTGGCCTATGGGCAACCCCCATTTAAATCCCTGGCACCAAAAAGGATCCCTCAAGTAATGCCAGGAGCCCCTCAAGCACAGAGCCAGAATTAGCTCTGGGTACCACCAGGTATGTCCCAAACACAAATGTTATTCCCTTTCCACTTGAGTGAGGTTTCTCAACCTCAGTCCCACTGGTATTTAGGTCCACGGAATCTTCTACTATGTGGGTGGAGTGTCCTATGTGCTCATCAGCGTCCCTGGACTCCACCTACTAGAGAAAAGTAAGACCCCACTCCCACATGGCCAGCTGTGACAACCAGAAATACCTTAACTTCTTTTTGTTGGTTTGTTTTGGGGCTCTGGGGATCACACTCAGCGATGCTCAGGGATTACTCCTGACAGCGCTTGGGGGACCATATGGGATGATGGGGATTGAACCTGGTTCGTCTGCATGTGTAGGACAAATGCTCTCCCCACTGTACTATGCCTCTGGCCCTGCAAATACCATGACTTCTGTAGAGAACGCTTGACCTCCACCATATTTATTTGATCTTTTCTTTTTTGTTTTTTAAAATGAAGCAAGATAGTATTCTGTTTGGGGGGGGTCACACATGTCCATGCCCAGCTTACTCCTGCTACTGCTCTCAAAGGCAGCTCCTTGTTGTGGTTGGGAGCCATAGGGGGTGCCGGGAATTAAACCCACATGCAAAGTGCCCTACCCACTGTACTACCACTCTGGCCCCAATGAAGCAACATAATTTTTATTGAGCAAAATCTTAGAAAGTCACAAGGGGAGAAAAAAGATATTCAATAGAGAAAACGGACTTTTCCACAAGCTTTTCTGCTTGCAAGGAAACATCACTTGATCACTTCTCGTTAATCATCGATTTGCTCGAGCGGGCACTAGTAACGTCTCCATTTGCCCCTGTCGTGTGCTAGTGTAGCCCAATAGCATCTGTTCATTCTAGGAACACGAAGAGCCTCAAACCGATCGTTCAGAGGCTTGATGAAAAAGTCTGACCATCTGGTAGGTGGGCGGCCACGCGGTCTTTTGACGTCCCGTGGAATCCAGTCAGTAACGGCTCTAGTCCAGCAGTCGTCACCAAATCGCATTATGTGTCCAGCCCATCTGATTTTCGATGCCTTGGCAAATGAGACAGCATCCCTGATTCTTGACCGTCCACGGAGGTCGAAACTCCAGACTCTTTCTCTCATTTGAGTGAAACGTGATACTCCAAGCATAACTCTTTCGATTCCTCTTTGGGAGACCCGAATAGCGTTCTCATCCTGTTTTCGTAGGGCCCAGGTCTCTGAAGTGTACGTTAATGCAGGAAGAACAGTGGAATCGAAGAGATGTGCCCAGAGCCGGAGGTTCTTCATCCTCTTAGCTATTTCTTCGACGCTCTTGACACATCACTTTAAGCCCCTAAATTTGCCTGCATTCTTGACAAGCCTGACACTCTTTTGATTTTATGCCCTGGGATCATGGTAAAAAGATAACCACAACTGGGGGAACTGGAGCATTTGGAGGGTGTTGGGTACCAGTAACCACGGCAATGGACTGTCCTCACCCCATATACACACACCCGAGGCCAGCAACCCTTGCAAAGTTCACAAACCCTCCCAACTGTTCAGAGGCATGTTCAGTTTGAGAAACATTGGCCTTAAAAATTTAGCTTGTGGGAAAGACAGTGTGGAATATTTTTCTTAGTAAGATGAGTTTTACAATGCAGAAAATATATGCCAATTAGATGCTTAAGTACAGTAGGAGGCAAAGCACATCCTATTTCTAGTTCTGTTTTGATCAAAGATAATAATTTTGTGGCTGAGGCAAGAAGCTGTGTCTTGATTGTGACCATCAGCTTTGCAAAGTGTAGATTAATGATTGTTAGGGAATGTTAGAGGTTTGTAATTCAAATGTCCCAAGAAAAGTGCAAGACTTTCTTTTCAGAATTGGTGGGTTGCAATGTAGGATTAGCAGACTCCGAATCTACAGACTAGAATAAACTATTCAGAGTAAATAGTGCTACGCTGTGCTAATAAATTATTTTAGAATTAATATTGGCTATTAAATCCAAGTAAGTATTAATCACTCCATGAATCTATATTTCTGGCACAGAAATTTTTAAGATTTGCTGTGTGAAGAAGGAATTTAAGAATTTAAAAATACGCATATTATATACTACCTCTCCCAACCATATTGTTTCTTTAAGATAAGCATAGGATTTTCACAAGAAACCAATATGATTTTGAAGTGTGTTAGAAGTGCTTTTGAAAACAAGCTCTTCAAAATTGAGTGGCATGTCTGCCTGCCGCTGTCCCCTCTCCAGTTTATTCAACCAGCCTCTCCATGCAGCTCTACATTGCAGAATTTAACAACTTATTGAGCATGGCCTCTCTTCCCAGAACCACAAACACAGCCATGACTTTTACTTCTCAGAATGGAATTTCAGGGAATTGTTTCTTGCAAGAACTTGGATGGCAAAGGAGATTCATTGTTTTGAAACTCACAACTTTGAGCAAACTCAGTATCCTCAGGAACATTGGAAACTCCTGGAGGAAGCTTTGAACCTTGCAGTAGTGCCCCCTTCCCCGCTGCCCCCCAGCCATACACTCAGTGGCAGGAATGCGTGAACAGGAAGGTGGGCTTAATCAACTGTGAGGATTGGACCCTGTACAGACTTACTCCCAGCCACCTCAATTCAGCATTCTCCATGGCTTCTCTTAAAAGCAGGACAGCAGATAGGCAGAAGACAGGAAAAGTTCTCATAGCTCAACTGCACCCTTTTTCTCCTGCTCAAACATACCTTCCTGGACACAGCTCTCCTTTGTGCCATATTTTCTCAGGAGTTGGTGTGTTGGGGAATAAAACTGTTTCCATCTGGGGAGAAGGGCCAGCTAATGTCCCTGCATGCACCCATGTGGAGCTGTGGGCTCTGCAGCGCTTCATGCGAGATATTTTTAGTTTTTCTAAAGCCACCCAGGGCTGAGATTTCCAAACTTGCTCGGATCAGGACTGTGTGTCCTCCACCCAGATCCCCCATCTTCCAGTAGCTAGGCGTTACACCCCCCAAGTGCCCACGATGCCATGTTATCCCATCAACGGCCAAGACCCAGGGACTATAAAACCCAGCTTCCAGAAGTGTGCAGCTGCATTTACGGCCGTGCAACCTCTTATTGTCTAGTTCTCACTCTTGGAGAACCCGACAGGCTACCAAGTGTATCCTGCCCACATGGCATAGTCTGACAAGCTCCCTGGGGCATATTTGATATGCCAAAACCCAGTAACAATGATGGGTCTCATTCACCTGACCCTGAAGGAGCTTCCAATGTGGCACTTGCTAAAATCTCAGGGCTAGGACAAATGGAGACGTTACTGGTGCCTGCTCGACAAAATCAATAAACAGGATGAGAGTAATACAGTGATCAAGCCACAAGCCAACTTCCTTCTCCCCATGGCTATCCCTTCTCCCACAACTCCCGCCTCTCAACCTCTCTCCACCCAGCAAAAATAGAAAAGGGAATTATTTACCAATTACTAAAACCCCAGTGTTCTTGGAGCCTGAGCAATAATACAGTGGGGAGGGTGCTTGCCTTGTGCATACTGACCTAGGTTTGATCCCTGGCACCCTGTATGGTCCCCCAAGCTCTGCCGGGAGTGATCCCTGAGAACAGAACCAGGAGTAAGCCCTCAACCGGGCCAAGTGTGTCGTCTGGCACCCCCAAAGCAGATGAAGTCTGATTTTGCATTTTCACATTTGAGGAATGGTTTGACCACTACATAGGGCTATCCATCAAAGCTCTTTGTTTAAAATATAGCATTGTTTGCTCAGAAAGTGTTTTATAAAGATAACAACTTGCAATTTTCATTGGATTCTATTAATAAATTGATAGAGTCAGAAACTAGAATTTTGTAAACTTTTATGAAGAACACAAAACTTGGATGTTTAGTCATTGTCTTATTGCTGTTAGGCAAGAAAGGAAAAATGAATACCCTATTATTGTAGTTTATGTTTGAAAATAACTATGTGGAGACGGTTGTATATTACTTATAAATTTGGAGAAAAATATGGAGAGAAATATAGTCATCATAGAATATCTATGGATGGGAGTTAGAAAGAAAAGAACAAATCCACAAATGTAGGAGTTTGATTAAATTTTCCTATAATTATTATATATGAGCTATAAATTTAAGTATTTGAGTTATAAACTAAAGTGAAAATTCTGGTAATTAAGACTGTACACAGAGACTCCCACCTACAAGTCTAGCAATGTGGATTTACAGGAAAGTATGATGATATTTATGCCATGAAATAATGACTCTTATAGAATTTTTTTCTAAATCAAGTTGGATTTAAACTTTGATAATAAATACATAGATAAAGAGCCCAATATTTTCTCCACCCTACAGTCATGATGATGTGTAGTGATGTGGCTCATTTTCCAAGATGATTAATGTCTGATTGCAGGCACTGGAAACTGTGGATTCTGGAATTCAGTGTACATAGGAATTACGTGTGCAGCCTGTCAAACTCCAGACATTCACCTTTGAAGGGTTCCACTTCCCAGCACTGGCATGAACTGTAAATGAGTCCAATAATGGGTCTTTTTTGGGGGGTTGGGGGGCACACCTGGTGGTCCTCACAGCTTACTCCTGATTCTGTGTTCAGGGATGACTGACCCTATCTTGTTCTGGGTATTGAACCCAAGTTGGCCCCCTGCAAAGTGAATGCCCTGCCCGCTTCACTGTTTCTCCATTTCCAGAGGGGCTTGAATCTCATTTGAGAACAGCACTCCAGTGGCAATCCAGCAAGTCCACATCTCTGCTAGAAGCACTCAAGTGACAGAGTTCTTCCTCTGGGGAATCTAATCTCTCTTCAATAGGTGCAGCTGTTAAAAGATTTTCCTATATTCTGTTCAAGCTTTCTTCCTGGCAATGCCCCCTCCTGCACCCATTCCCCCAAATTTGCAGGAGATTTTTTTTCTACCTGATTAAAAATGAAGGACTCAGGTCGTCTGGATGAAGATCAGCATAAGAGTGCTCGCCTGGTAGCAGTGAGACCCTCAGGTCAGGTCCTGCACGGCCAGACATCATCTAACATGATCTCTTGCATTCAGTGTTACTCCCAGCCCTGCAAGTATGACCTCAACCCCTCAACAAGTGTGCAACCTCACATAGCCCCTGACACTGCCACAACAACAAAAACAGTCAATCCACCATTTCTCCAGGCCTCTGTCCACCCAACTCTCATGGGCCCTCCTCAGAACAACAGTGGTGATACGAAATTCTCCCTGCTGCTTCGCACACTCTCTGAATACACTTTCACTCCTAGTTATAAGGAACAGCTTTAGAATGATCAACGCAAGATCCCACTTTAGATGTCAACATAACTCAACAGCGTTTGCTTTCATTACCCTTCCCCTGAGTGAACAACTCAGAATGATGCTGCTCATGTGTTTGGGTGCCTCATTTAAACAATTTTAAAGGTGGAATTATTATTATTTTTATTATTATTATTATTTTCAGGAATGAAGATAAGATTGAAGTGAAATTGAGGAGAAAAGAGAGGAAGATTTCCCTTAAGTTTAAGATAACACTGTGGCTATTTGAACCTTATAAATTTTTGTTTGTTTTTTGGGCCACACCTGGCAGTGCTTAGGGCAAACTCCTGGTGGAGCACAGGGTACCATATGGTGGGATGCTGGGGAACAAACCTGGGTCAGCTGTCTGTGAGGTAAGCACCCTACCCACTGTATTACTGCTCTGGCCCTAATTGCATTGATTTTTAAAATCTTTTTTTTTTAATGTAGGAGTATTGCAGGCACTGATTAGGCTGATTGAATTGGGCATGAACTCAACAATAATTTTCTCTTTTTTTTCATTTTTTATCATTTTATTTATTGAATCACCATGAGAGCAGTTACAAAGCTTTCGGGTTTAAGTCTCGGTCATACAATCAAACACCTGTACCTTCACCAGTGCCCATTCTCCACCACCAAGAACCCCAGTATACCCCCATTCCACACCCTCTCCCTACTGTGGGGCATATGATTTCCACATTATTCTCTCTCTAATTTGATTACATTCAATATTTTGACACAAGACCCACCATTATTATTTGGGATTTTACCCCAACACTTAGATCTGCTGAAAAGGCAACAGTAGAGACAATTTGTGTTCTATTGCTGGTTATGAATAACATATGATGTCATGTGGCTGCAGTAGTGGCCGTGCGATTTTGAAATTTTAACACTTAAATCTGGAGAAATTTATGCTAAAACCTGCTGGGTTCCAAGATTTGTTCCTGAGACTCTGGGATCATGGCCGTTAAGCAGCTTGATCAGGAGCCAGAGAGGCCATTCATGGGTGGCGACTCCGGGTCTCGTTGGGACAGGGAGGAAAGGGCCGGCTCCACACACATTCCGTGAGTCCCCACGTGTCTCATCATTGTGGGCCCAAACCTGACTGTCCAGTGGCCTCTGGAGGATGACGGCCACCTGGCCGCCAGTGGGAACAGGCCAAGGCACAAAACCTATTCCCACCTGGGGTGGCCCAGCACCGGTAACCTACTGCAGGGACTGGACACATTTCTGCCAAAAGCCACTGGGTTTTAAGATTTGTTTCTGAGTCTCTGGGATCATGGCCATTAAAAGGCTTGATCAGGAGCCAGAGAGGCCGTTCGTTGGTGGCAACTCAGGGTCTCATTGGGGTGGGAGGGAAAGGGCCAGCTCCACCCCCATCCTGTGAGGCCCCATGTGTCTCATCATTGCGGGCCCAAACCTGACTGTCCAATGGCCTCTGGCAGATGGCGGCCACTGAACCACCAAAGGGGAGCAGGCGAAGGGACAGACCCTTTCCTCCCTGGGGTGGCCTGATGACAGTAACCTACTGCGGGGTCCAGACGCATTTCTGCCAAAAGCTGCTGGCTTTCAAGATTTGTTTCTGAGTCTCTGAGATCATGGCTGTTAAGCAGCTTCATCAGGAGCCAGAGAGGCCGTTCATGGGCGGCAACTCAGGGTCTTGTTGGGATGGGGAGGAAAGGGCCGGCTCCACCCCCATCCTGTGAGGCCCCGTGTATTTCGTCACTGTGGGCCCAAACCAGACTGTCCAGTGGCCTCTGGAGGATGGCGGCATCAGGCCGCTGGGGGAACAGGCTAAGGCACGAAACCTATTCCCACCTGGGGTGGCCTAGCACCTGTAACCTACTGTGGAGACTGGACGCATTTCTGCCAAAAGCGGGTTTTGAGATTTGTTTCTGAGTCTCTGGGATCATGGCCGTTAAACCATTCGATCAGGAACCAGAGAGGTCATGCCTCCAATTACATAGCTGAGCTGGAGGTGGTTTGTGGTTGTGTCTCCCATATACTAACTTTTGGCCATTTACTTTCTTGGTAAACTTTACCCCAAGTTTTTGGGGTCTGGCCAAAGGCACAGCAGCAATTTTTGGGTATCTGGAAGTCTGAAGGCGCCATTAGGCTGCTGATGCACTCGCCTCACAGGTACAGATTGACCTGCTGTCAGCACCATACCCCTAATATTGTCATTATTTATTAAATACTCATTATTATAGCGATAGCACAGCAGGTAGAGGGCATTTGCCTTGCATGCAGCCAACCCGGGTTTGATTCCTCCATCCCTCTCGGAGAGCCTGGCAAGCTCCCGAGAGTATTCCGCCCGCACGGCAGAGCCTGGCAAGTTCCCTGTAGAGTATTCGATATGCCTAAAACAGTAACAACAAGTCTCACAATGAAGATGTTACTGGTGTCTGCTTGAGCAAATTGATGAACAATGGGAGGACTTTGCTACAGTGCTACAGTGCTATTGTTATCCGTGACACACCCTGTAAATAATTACTAGGTACCCACCATGTACAAAGCAGGGCCAAACACAAATGAGTCTTTTAAAAGACCCTTATCCTCAATAATCTTAAAGACTTCCAGATTCAGATTTAAACCTTGAGTCATTAGTCTATGTCCTTCCTTGCTATTGTGATCCTTTTGTAGAGACAGGATCTTGGGTGGTACTATTACAGGTGACTACTCACTTCCCTTGCAGAATTCAGTTGAAAGGCCTCTGGGTCTTGATTTTTCTTATTTGTGGGACCTAAAACTTCAATGCTTTCTCGTCATAATCAGCCTCCTAACTCTGTTCAATTCTCGGCATTGGGCCCCTGCCTCCACTTGCCTCATCTTTTGAGTCAGGGACGAAATAACAGAAGTAGGAGGGTGAGTGGCTAACAGATCCTTTCCCAGCTCTGTGACTTCAGTCTGAAATCTCTCTTTTTAAAAAAAAATATTTATTGAATCACCATGAGAACAGTTACAAAGCTTTCAGGTTTAAGTCTCAGTCATACAATGATCAAACACTCATCCCTTCACCAG
>JAOXYA010060849.1:0-24281 GCA_028565675.1 Sorex palustris | reverse complement strand
ATCTTAAGGTATGAAAAGGCTAATTATTATGTTTTTATGAAAACTGAATTTTGTATTTAATTAACAGATTAAGTATTGCTTGTTGCTAACAGGCTGTGTTCTCAATGAAACCAAATATTATGACAATTGCCAAGTGTATTAGATAGTTTATTGCATGACTGCTAAAAGTCTATTTTGCTGTCTCCCCTCCCATTACAAGTTTCTGTGTGGAACCCAGGTTTAGGTATATGTTTCTCTGCCATTTTATTTTGGCGGTTCTTTAATCATGCTGGAATGCATTTAGTCGGGGATTCTCCTTTACAAAGTGCTACTCCACAGTATGGCAAGCACAAAGAATGGGATATTCCCCAAAATTTAATTCTCATAGCAAAATAATCACTAGAGAAAATGCCACCTACGACATCCCTTTCCCCATTACACCATGTCCTGCAGGATGGTAGCTAACCAAATGGGTTCTAATCCCCTAATAAACAGGATTCTTGATTGAGTTTAACAACCGGCCAGTGCGGAATCTGGGAGAGTTGAGAATGAGAATGTCCTGGTGAATAACTGTTTATGATTTTTTTGTTCTGTGTATTTGACACCCAGTTCAGACTTAATTAAATGTATGGTATTGCCCTTGCTTCAAATTCCTTACCTACAGAATAGGGCTGATGGTTACGGGGGCTACCCTGCTCTGGTGTGGTGAGGCGGGAGTAAGTACTGAGCAAACACATGTTAGATTTCTCTTGTTCCCATTTCCCAAGGGCAGAGGGAAGTTTGCAATTGTTGAAAACCCACAAGGCTATGTCATTGATGAAACAAATCAGAATTCTGTTTGCTGGTGGGAGCAGGGGAGAGGGAGAATAGCAAGTGGTCTATGGGCAGAAGCCAGTCAGGCTATGTCAGCCTCTGAAAATACCAACTGCAACTTAGTCCCAAAAGGAACCTAGGGCAGAGACGGGCCCTGGCACTTTCTGTCTAAGCTACTGTTTTTTTAACTTATTTTTTTATTTTCAAATATTTTTTTATTGAATCACCATGAGATAGACCATCACAAAGCTGTTCGTGATTGGGTTTCAGTTATGCAGTGTTTCAACACCCATCCTTCCATCATTGTACATTTCCCACCACCAATGTCCCAAGTTTCCCTCCCACCACCCTGATCTCCTCCCTCACAACCTGATTCTACGGCAGGCACTTTTTTCTCTATCTTTGTCTCTCTCTCTCTTTCTCTTTCTCACACGCAGACACACATACACACACACACACACTATCCATCTCTCCCTCTCTCTCTCTTTTTGGACATTGTGGTTTGTAATACAGATTCTGAAAGACTTCATTTTTCCTAACAACTGTGTAGTATTTCAATATGTAGATATACCATAGTTGGTTTTTTTTTATCCAGTCATTTGTTCTCGAGCACTCAGGTTGTTTCCAGATTCCGGCTATTGTGAATAGTGCTGCAATAAACAGATGGTGTTTCTTCTGTGTCTTTTTTGGGGGGCAGGGTATATCCCCAGAATTGGTATTACTGAGTCAAAAGGGAGCTCAAGTTCTAGTTTTTTTTAAGGAATGTCCATATTGGATTTGCTCATTAAACATTTTGTTGTATTTTACACGGTGCGCCTGCTCTGTCCCGTGCTTGTCGGTCACCTCAGGAACGGGTGGGAATCACGGTGCGTTCGGCGGCTGGCAGGGCTGACGTCACGCTACCGCGCCGGAAGTGATGCGCGCGCGACCGTGCGGTGAGGGGCGGGCGAGCCGCCACTTCCGCTTCCGGTCCGTCGCTCCTGGTTGCTTCCCGTCCTCTCGGCGGCGGCTCAGCTCCCTTCGCGGCCCTGGGGCGGCGGGGCGGCGGGGCTGTGGGCGTGCGGCCTCGCGTGCGCCCGGACTCGCCCCGCTACAGCGCGCCGAGCGGGGCAGCGTCGCCCGCCATGACCCGCTGGAGCACGGCGTGAGGGGCCGAGGTGAGCGCAGTCGCCGTCGGGCGCGGCCGTTGTGTGGTGGCACCGGGCGGCCTGTGCTGCCGGCGTGTGGGCTCAAGCGCGCCATTCCTTCGGTTCGGCCCGCTGCTCCTCGTCCTGGGCGCCTGACTCTCGGGGTCTCGGTGACGTCCGCGGCAGCCGGGATCGGTCTGGGCCCCACACCGCTGCTGACCAGCTCCAGCAATCCCCTCGGGGGACCCCCCGCGGGGCCGGGGCTGGGCAGTGGCCGTGACGCCGGCGCAGATGGTGCGCCGCCCGCCCCCCCCGCTTGCCGACGCCCTGGCAATGGCAGGCTACCCTGGCTGGCCCGATAGTTCGGGCCAAGTCCGAGATGCAGCTTCGGGTAGTGGTGCGATTGCGACCCTCTGCAGGTGTCCGGGTCCTGACCCTCTTGTTCCCCACCCCTGTCTCTGCTTTGCCGTGTTTGTGCCCCGCTATCCTGGGCTCCAGCCGTGGCTGCCACCTCCCCTGGGATGTGGGTCAAGGGTGAGCTCAGCCCCTCCCTCTCCATCTCCACCCATCCTGGTGCTGGGAAGGAGGGGGGCAATCCGTGCCAGCTGGGATTTGGACTCGAGGCCGGTGTGTGTGTGTGGGGGGAGGCGGGGTAATAGGTAATAAGCCTGGGGAGCCCTGCTGGGATTCCTGCTAGCAGTACAGCCCAGGGTTTCGTGGCCCCTGGTGCCGGGTGAGGGGGTGAGGCTCTGTTCCCTGAAGAACTTGAAGTGGGGGACGCTGAGCGACTCTGGAAGGGCAGTAGGTGGAAGTGGGAACCACAAGGAGGACCCAGTGGGTGGGACCGTGTCCTCTCCGCCCCTGACCCATAGGATCTGTGGTCACTGGCTCCCGCATCCCGCTCACTCCTCGCAACTCTCACTGATTGCTCTGAGTCACCATGTCCAGAACCTCTTCTGGAGGCTCCTCCTTTCTGTCCCACATCCTTTTTAGGTGTTTCTTTAAGCCAACACTTCTGGGAAAAACTATCTAGAGCACCCTTGTCACTGTCCCAGAGGGACTGCTGCCTCAGCCTACATCACATGAAGTGACAGCAGCTGGGTAGGGGGTCCCCTATTGACAGGAGGAAAGTGGAGTTCTGGCTACTTAGCACAGTTGGCAATGTGCCCTTGGACGGGTCTGACTGAGCAGGAAGTGACTGACACACTTGAAGCACTTGGGATGGGCTGACAAGGGGCCAACAGTCCCAAGAAGAGTCAGATCTCATATGGGAGCCCAACAGTGGAGTATCCCTATGTGGGTCCCATCTCCAGGCTCCACAGATGCTCTCTTCTCCCCAGATGCTGCGGTGACCTGCCAGCTCCTCTGTGGCCCCGCTGTGGTTGCCTGGTCTTTTCTTGCTCTGGGGGCGCCCCTTGCCACTGCCAGCCACCATGTCCACCTCATCATTGCGGCGCCAGATGAAAAACATTGTGCACAACTACTCAGAGGCTGAGATCAAGGTCCGGGAGGCCACAAGTAACGACCCCTGGGGCCCATCCAGCTCACTCATGTCCGAGATCGCTGACCTCACCTACAATGTGGTGGCCTTCTCTGAGATCATGAGCATGATCTGGAAGCGGCTCAATGACCACGGGAAGAACTGGCGGCACGTCTACAAGGTTGGTGTGGGCCACACGTGGAGTATTTACACTATCAGAGTGGGGTTTGGAAACTGGGGGTGCAGTTATACGGTCAGTGCAGGTCTTGGGGGAGCTGGGTGCACGTCTCTGGCCAGTGCGGGCCTCAGCTGGGGATGTCTTCCTCTGGCAAGTGTCTCAGCTCTGTGCTCTGACTGGTCAAAAGAAGCTCTGCTTCTGGGGCTCCCGGCAAAGGTCTGGGTCACTGTGCAGAGACCAGTCTTCTTTGAGTCCAGGTGCCTGCTGGTGTCCACATCTCTGGGCTTCTCGGGCCACCTGTAACATCCACCTTCTCTAGGCAGTCAGATGTGGGCCTCCTAGTACCGGGGCTGCCCCAGATCTCTCTTTGTTCCCCCTCCAGGCCAGGTCCCTAGGACAGCCTGAGGACCTGCAGCCGGGTCCTTGCTGACCAGAGCACCTTTCCCATTTGGGAAGGGAAGTCAGACCTAGTCTCAGAATGCTGCTCTTCGAGAGAGAGTTGGCAGCCCCACAGGCTTTTGGCACCATTGCTTGTCTCGGTCAGCTGTTTTCTTACACACACGTGTGTGGGATACCGCATCAAAAGGCTCATGCACGGTTCTGAGGGTTGTGATCAGACTCTTCCCAACTGGCCAACCCTTGCAGTGGGGTCAGTCCTGCTTTACTCTGCACTGAAGCGTGTGGCCAGGGCCCCTGAGGGGTTCCTGCCAGTGCAGGTGACAGTGCACTCTCGGGACTGTGGCCTGGCCAGTGAGACCCAGTGTGACAAGTTCCTGTCAGTCTTTGCAGAGGGCCTGCCCAAGTGTGGCCAGGGCTGATGGAATAGGGTGTTTCTGAAGCCGGGTGTGTCCTGAGTGTGTTCCTTGTCCCTTGGACGCTGAATGGGCGGTGCCCTCATCTCCCAGGTGGCCAGACTGAAGGTCAGGTGATATTTCCCTCTGTCAGTGGAGTCTGCTGAGACAGGCTCTCATACCCATCTTAGAGATGGGGGTACTCACTGGTCACCGTGAGGCTATTTCTTTTTGGGGATGCCCAGGACCACCCCTGGCTGACACTCCAGGAATAGACTTTGCCTCTTGAGCCACATCCCTGAGCCATTTGTCCAGCTAGTACTTGAGGGAAAATGGGTGCGGTCAGGCTAGTTCTGCTGGGGTGATGGTTCCAGGTATCTGGATCACTGGTAGGGAAGGGCAAGTGCACAGGGCAGCGTGGCCCTGCCTCTGCTGACCTCTCAGGGCCAGGCTGGCTTCCAGGGCTGCATGGCTTCTGCTGAGGTGAGGCTCCTTGACGGTGAATTTGTGCTCTTCCCTGATATGGGGTGTGCCTGCCGCACCCCCATCTGCTTCTCCGCTCTGGGCGAGGAACTTCTTGCTT
The DNA here is from genome assembly GCA_028565675.1 of Sorex palustris. Taxonomy (NCBI): domain Eukaryota; kingdom Metazoa; phylum Chordata; class Mammalia; order Eulipotyphla; family Soricidae; genus Sorex; species Sorex palustris. The sequence continues at coordinate 19,330 of JAOXYA010060849.1, read as the reverse complement.
TGTGTGGCAACAGGCATATGCAGGGGTGATCATGAGGGGGTGAGTGTGTGAAGGTGAGCCTATGAGTGAGCATGTATAGCTGAGCATGTGTGTGGGCACATGTGTTCAGGGGATTGTATGTGTGTGAGGGCATGTGTGTTGAGCAGGGGAACATATGTGGTGCAGGTGAGTGAGCAGGGGTGTGGGTGTGTGCGGGTGAGCGTGTGTTTGTGTGTGGGTGGGGAGGGGAGGGGTGAGTGTATGGGGGTGCGGAGCCTGAGGCTACAGCCTGTCCCCGCAGGCCATGACCCTTATGGAGTACCTCATCAAGACGGGCTCGGAGCGTGTTGCACAGCAGTGCAAGGAGAACATGTACGCGGTGCAGACACTGAAGGATTTCCAGTATGTGGACCGAGACGGCAAGGACCAGGGTGTCAACGTGCGGGAGAAGGCCAAGCAGCTGGTGGCGCTGCTGCGGGACGAGGACCGGCTGCGGGAGGAGCGTGCCCATGCGCTTAAGACCAAGGAGAAGTTGGCGCAGACGGCCACGGGTGAGCCCTCCCAGGGCCAGAGAGCTGGGGACCTGAGGGTGATTCTGGGAGGGTCCAGTTCAGAACATTCCCGAAGCTGCTGGACTGTGGGAAGCAGGAATCCTACCTATAACAGATTCAGATGCCACATCAAAAAAGTGTAAATCCTGGAGGCCAGCATGAGGGTAATGGGCAGCTGCCTGCCTTGCACCTGGTATGCTTTAGTGCCTGAGTGAAATCAGATGCCCCAAACCAAAACCAAAAAGGTCTGGAAGCCCCACTGGGGGGTGGGAGGGGGGGCAGAGCAGAGCTTCTAGGCCACCTCCTGCTGTCCACGCTGGTTTCTACAGGGACCTTGGTGCTCTCAGCGGCCCCCAGAGCCCATCCCTCTTTATCTTGTGGCCCTGGCGCGCTCGGGTGTGGCTGCATTGGCACCCCGCCTTGCTTTGCCTGTCTCTGTGCCCGGGCATCTGGTGGAGGGCATGGGAGCTGCAGCCGCACCCCCCCCCTGCTTTTCTCTTGCAGCCTCATCAGCTGCTGTGGGCTCCGGGCCCCCTGCCGAGGCGGAGCAGGCCTGGCCACAGAGCAGCGGGGAGGAGGAGCTGCAGCTGCAGCTGGCACTTGCCATGAGCAAGGAGGAGGCTGACCAGGTAGGGCGCCCACAGGTCCGCACCCCTGTGCCATCGCCTCACCTTCCCCCTTCTCCTTGGGATCTGCTGCTCTGTCCTCTGTCCTGACGGAACCTCGGGCTCAATTCTGCTCCAACACGTGTGGGCTCCCCCTTGCCCCCTTCACGCCCTCTGCTTCTCTCTTCCCCATCCCATCTTCTCCCCTCCCCCCATTCCCTCTTCCTTCCTTCTGTCTCTCCCCTCGTTTTCTACTTCCCCATTTTCTTCCCCTGCCCCTCCCCTATTCTCTCTCCCTCTTCCTCCTCCCCCTTCCTTCATTTTCTCTCCCCACCTTCTCACGCCCCCCCAGCCTGCGTTTCGCCCCTCACACTCTCTCTCCCCAGCCCCCATCCTGTGGCCCCGAGGACGATGCCCAGCTCCAGCTGGCCCTTAGTTTGAGCCGTGAGGAGCACGATAAGGTCAGAGAAGCCTTCCTACCCCCCCCAGGGCTCCCCTGAGCCCCCCCCCAAGGCCCCACCCTGCCCCATTCCCCGTATCCCGTATCCCCCAGCGGCGTGTGGAGCCGCGGGCTGTGTTGTCCTCTCCCTGCTCTTGCCAGAGCAGCATGGCCTCTGCTCCTTGTGTGTCCCCCCACACATCATCTACCCTTGTCCACCCCAGCTGTTCTGGTGGTCCAGGGCTCCAGGGTGGGGGGGACTTGGGTTGGGATCCCCCGCCCGACACTGTCCACGGTTCCCACAGGAGGAGCGAATCCGCCGTGGGGATGACCTGAGACTGCAGATGGCCATTGAGGAGAGCAAACGGGAGACGGGGGGCCAGGAGGAGGTGGGCGTGGGAAAGGAGCCAGGAGGAGGGGGTGTGAGAAGGGGCAAGAGGGAGGAGGGTATAAGGAGGGGGTAGTGGGGAGGGGACGTGAGGAGGGCAGGAGGCAGAGAAATATGCCCTTTCCCCGCTGTCCCTAACACCCCTCTCTGTGCAGTCGCTCATGGACCTTGCTGACGTCTTCACGGCCCCAGCGCCTCCCCCAGCCGCAGACCCCTGGGGGTGTCCAGCACCCACCGCTGCCCCCACTGCAGACCCTTGGGCACCTTCTGTTCCGGCTGCAGACCCTTGGGGGGGCCCGGCCCCCACACCAGCCTCTGGGGATCCCTGGAGACCCTCTGTACCCTCTGGGCCTCCGGTGGACCCCTGGGGGGGTGCCCAGGCTCCTGCAGCAGGCGAGGGGCCCACGTCTGATCCTTGGGGGAGCGCGGAAGGTGAGAGCTGCCATCTACATGACGGGAGCCCAGTGCGGGGTGCAGACCAGACCCTGGGCCTGTCGGGGCTCGACAAGGCTCTCTGTGGGACCCCAGCCTCACTCCTTGTCCTCACCCAGGTGGGGCCCCCGCTGGCGGACCCCCTACTTCCGATCCCTGGGCTCCGGCCCCAGCCTTCTCAGACCCCTGGGGGGGGTCCCCTGCCAAACCCAGCACCAATGGCACCGCAGGTACCGCAGGCTGGGGGGCTGAGTGCTGTCTAACCTCAGCGACGAAGGGTGAGGGGTTGACTGCTGTCTGGCCTCAGCGATGGGGGGGGGGGGGGCTGAGCGCTGTCTGGCCTCAGTGGCTGGGGGTGGGTGAGCCGGGGGGCTAAGCACTGTCCAACCTCAGCGATGGGGGTGGGGGTCGGGGTGCGGGGCTGAGCGGTGTCTGATCTGCAGCTGCCACAGGCTTTGACACGGAGCCCGATGAGTTCTCAGACTTTGACCGGCTGCGCACGGCCCTGCCAGCGTCTGGGAGCAGCACAGGTAAGCCCCTGCCCCACACATAGCACCCTCTCTAGCACTGGCTGACAGACCCACTGCCTCCAGTGCTGGACACCCTGTGTGCCGGGGACCCCTCCCGCTCTCCGTCTTCTCACTGATCCCCACTCTGGCTCCTTACAGGGGAGCTGGAACTGCTGGCCGGGGAGGTGCCAACCCGCAGCCCTGGGGCCTTTGACATGAGCGGGGTCGGGGGCTCTCTGGTGGAAACTGTGGGAAGCCCCCCGTCCACCACCCCTACCCCTACTCCTCCCACACGGAAGACTCCAGAGTCGTTCCTGGGCCCAAATGCGGCCCTGGTGGATCTGGACTCGCTGGTGAGCCGGCCCGGGCCTGCGGCGTCTGGGGTCAAGGCCTCCAACCCCTTCCTGCCCAGCGGTGAGTGCGCCCTGCCCCAGGGGGCCTGGCGGTGGGGACCCCTCCGTGCCACAGCCCCTCCCCCTTATGGCTGTTCCCTTGTCTGCAGGAGCCCTGGCCAGTGGCCCCTCCGTCACGAACCCCTTCCAGCCTGCACCCCCTGCGACACTCACCCTCAACCAGCTGCGGCTCAGTCCCGCGCCTGCTGCTCCTGGAGCGCCACCCACGTACATCTCCCCACTAGGGGGGGGCCCTGGCCTGCCCCCCATGATGCCGCCGGGCCCGCCGGCCCCCAACACTAACCCCTTCCTACTATAATCCTGGGCGGAAGGGGCGGCCGCCCTGGATGGCAGTGCTGTGAGTGCATGTGAATGGGGCCACCTCCCTTCAGGCCCTCACACTACACCCCTTCCCAACCCCCTACCCAGGAGAGACTGAACGCAGGGAAGGGGGTGCTGGCCAGAAGGCCCTTTCCTGTGGCATTACAGAAGGCGGGATAGCGGTACCCCGCGCACTCCCCTCCCTGCACCCCAGCAGCCCTTGATCAGTGTTTCACCCGCCCTCCCCTACCCCCTGCGCCCTCGAACCCTCAGTGATGATTTTGGCAACTTGGGGAATAAATGGCAATTGTCACGGGTGTGACGCCTGTTGGCCTTGCTCTGTGGGGCCATTGTGTGCTCCTGGGCAGGAGAAGGGGGAGACATAAGACAGGAAGTTTGGGCCAGCTCACCAGCGAGTCCAGATCCACCAGGGCCCATCTCAGTGATAGTGCTCTTGAACTTGCGGGCGGGGGGTTAGGGGAGGTTCAGGGCTCTCCCCTGCCGACAGCCCTGGAGCACCTTTGACCCTACCCTAGGTGAATCTCTTGCCCTGGTGGTGTGGGGTCTGGGGGAGCAAACATCCCAGTCCAGTGCTCTCCAGGGAGCAGGGCGTACAGAGAGGCTAATGTGCCACAGGTGTGTTTGGTCTCAACACTTACAGTGATCCCATATTGCCCCTACTGTTGCAGTGCACACCATGTCCTGGTAACCTAGCTAGAGCTGGCATGTCTGCAAGTGGGGTGGCCCAGTGTCCCTCCGCAGACCCCAGGAAGCCCTGCTCACCTCACCCTGCACCCAGGAAGGTTCATGGTGACCATGATACCTGCCAGAGTGGTGTCTTGGTACTGGAAGGCCTTCTGGGTCCCCGGCAGACGGGAGGTGCTCTCAGATGCCTCTTGGGCTGGTGCTGGGACCTTTCCATAGAACCTCCTGCACCCATGGGTGCTGCCCTCAACATCACAGGCAGTTCTGCCTGGCTGAGTCCCTCGAGCCACCCATGCCTCACCACACTTTCCTGCCTAGCTCTACACCAGGCCTGAGACCGAGTAGGGCATGAGCACCACCTGCTGGGAACAAGGAGAAAGGCTTGTCAAGGACCAAGTGTTTGGGACTGGACATGGGTCAAGTGAGCCACATTCATGTGATCCACCTGCACCGTAGCCTGCAAGCACCCAACGAAAACAGACTGGTGTCAACCCCAGTACCACACAGGGGCTCCTACCTGGAGCGAGTCCTGATCACCACTAGGCGTGGCCCCCAACAAAAGATGAAGCAGATATCTTGGCCTTCCTGTCCACTTCAGTGACCAAAAGCTCTGATGCTGAAGGAACTTGAAGCCGGAACTCTGCCCGAGACTGGGGGACAGGAGGAGACGCGTGCACTCTCCATACTGACCAGGAGGACCCACGGCCCAGCTGCCTCCAGCTGCACCCACCTCTCCTGCCATCCCACAGCTGGATTTAATCCCCCTCTTCAACAAGAAACATGGTCTCATCAGACTCAGGCTGCCTGCTGGCCCTCCCCCACTTGCCTCATGCCAGTTCCCTGATCCAGGATCTGTCTGCGTACCAGGAGCTGGCCCTGGACACTGGCGCCAGGTGCCCCACATTCTGCCATTCCCAGGGCCAGGCGCACACTTGGCTTGTCTGTTATGCCCAGTGGAGCTTGAGGATTTCTCAGTAGTTCCGCAGGGGAGACCATGAGGCATACAATGGAACTGGACTCCCTGCACTTGGCCCCACTAGCTCCCTCACCTCCCCATTACCTGCTAAATATCTGGCACGTTCCTGGTTCTCCGTGACTGCCTAAACCACGGGCTGGAGAAATAATACAGAGGGTTGGGCATTTACCTTGCACACCGCCGACTCAGGTTTGATCCCCAGCATCCCATATGGTGGGATGCTCAAAGCACTGCCAGGAGTGATTCCTGAGTGCCGAGCCAAGAGTAAACCCTGAGCATCACCAAGTGTGGCTCAAACCCCTCCACCCCCCGTCCCCCCAAAAAATGTGAGCTTAGAAGCACAATAGACACTTGTCTGTAGCCAATGTACAGGGCCCCCCCACAGACACAGTAGAACCCTGCTAGGAATAGCTCACAAATATCTGGTGAGGGCATGGAGAAAAATGAACCGGGACATGAGGTGCAGATGAAAATGTTAACGGCCTCTATGAACTATGGAAATGACTTCAGAAATGGAAATAGGCTGCCGAGCCAATAGCTGGGAGGCACTTGCCTTGCCCGTGGCTGATCCTCGTTGGATACCCGGCTTCCCATATGGTTCCCTGAGCCCCACCAAGAGTGATCCCTGAGCATTGTTAACTGTGGCCCCAAAACAAAAATGTGTTTAAGCCTGTGTGTCCTGTGCGTAGCTCTCTTGCTTGCTTGTCTGTTTGTTTGTTTATTTCACTCCTTCCCCCAACTTTGTCACTGCTGATGTTCTCTCTCAAACATGTACTTCTCTCTTTCTCTCCCCTCACATTTTGTTTTTGGACCATACCTGGTGATGCTCAGGGTTGACTTGTGGTTCTTCAGACTCCTGGTGGCTCTCGGGTTATCAAATCCAGACTGGCCACATGCAGTTAAGTGTCTTACCTGCTGTACTATAATTACAGCCTTCACCTCACATCTAAGTAACCAACCATCAATAAAAACTTTCTTGTTTCACCAGAAAAAGGAAACATGATAGACTCCAGCAGCATCACCTTAACTGCATAAAAGAGATTGGAAAAAAAAACACGACACCCAGGGCTGGAGCGATAGCACAGCAGTAGGGTTTTTGCCTTGCATGCAGCCAACATGGCCAACCCGAGTTTGATTCCTTCGCCCCTCTCGGAGAGCCCAGCAAGCTACCGAGAGTATCTCGTCCACACAGCAGAGCCTGGCAAGCCACCCATGATGTATTCGATATGCCAAACACAATAACAACAAAGTCTCCAATGGAGATGTTACTGGGCCTGCTCAAGCAAATCGATGAACAACGGGAGGGCCTTTACCTTTACCTTACCTTACACCCTTTATTCAATAGGAAATTCACTGTAGCCAAAACATGAAATTCACCACAGTGCGGGACTGGATGCAGCAGCTGTTTTGCAAGAAATAACACCTAAATTGTGTACTTCACACAAAGCACTTGGGATTGTGCAAAGCAAAGCAAGACAAGAATGGTAAAAAAAGAGAAAAAAACTACATGATTCCATTCATTTGTGGGGCATAAAATATGCAAGTGTACGAATTAACAAAATGAAAACAACAAAACATGAAACTCCCAGACAGACAAAAGGATGGTAAAGACTAAGGGGGAGTGGGAGCTGGAGAGAGTTTTCTCTCCAATCTGGGAATGGGACACAAATACAGTGTCAGGCTGAAATGCCTTAGTCAAACTCAAAGGTCGGAGAGTAGGGTTGGAGGTACTTTGAGTCCCAAGCACAAAGCCCCCAAACCAAGACCAACATCAGTGATGGAATCAGTGAAAAAGTCACAGAAATGAGAGCACTCAGTGCTGGAGTGGATTCCCAGTGCCCCGGGTGACGGAAATCAGTGAAAATGACAATACATAGGGTCCGGTATGCTTAATGTTATTTTTTTTTCTTACATAAATTGCAGGGGGTGGGGCGGGAAGGTAAAGGGGTCTGTGAGGGCAGCCATCCTGTTCCTGTCCCCTCTGCTGCCATAGCTGGTGCCTCTCCCACAGGCAGGCATCACCCACACAGGCCTAGCACCTTTGTTTCGTCCAATGCCCAGGGGCTGGGTGTGATGATCAGCTAGGAAGCACTCACCAGGGTGCTCAGCAGTGCCTGTGTCTCCTAATCGAACTCAGAGATGTCCAGCCTGGAGACCCCAGGGAAATCTGAATCTTCCTGGGGGTGGGAAGTGGGCAGTGCCCCCACCAGCTCCACTCTCCCTCTGGGGTCCCTCCGGAGGTGGGGCACTGCCACAACGGAGCAGTGCAACCCAGGCCTTTCTCGGACAAGCATGGATGAGGCAAGGCCAGCGGCTGCTCTTGGCATCTGGGGGAGGTCACAGCAGAGTCAGTGAAGCCCCCAATCTTGGGTTGGGCTTGCCTTGCACAGAGCAATGCATAAGAAGGCAGAGGAGAGGGTTCAGTGGACTGAGTGTTCCAGCCAAGCAGTCACATCCAGATGATGTGTAGGGGTGGGCTGCTACTGGCAGCTGGCCATGCCCCCTTTGTGGAAGGCCATGCCCACCAGTGCCCAGCTACTCTCCTTGGCACTAATGGCTCAGCCAAGCCCTATCCAAGGGATGCTCAAGCTTAGGCACAGGGGTCAGCACCACTTGTCCACCCAGCCCCAGCCTTACCCTTAGGCTCTTACTCACCCCAGAACCTGCAGGCCACAAGGGGCATTGCTCAGGGCAGCAGACTTTGTCCTGCTGGGGTTCAGTCTGATGCCATCTAGATTCAGGCTCCGCAGTGACTGGCAGGAGGCGAAGACAGAGGCCAGATCATGCAGCAGGCAGAACTGAGCTGGCACAAGACCAGTCAGCCAGGAAACAGACGGGAGTTGCCTGAGCTGGGGCCTCTGGGCACACCCCACCCCAGGGCTAACCCCAGGGCATAGTCCCCATGCCCTGCAGCTGGAGACTGCTGTGGAGACAGGGACTCTCACTGCACTGCCCCAAGGACCGCCAACCCTGCTTTCAGGAGCTGCCCTTTCCCTCCCAAAGGGCCCTCTGTCACTGCCTGATTCCCCCAGATCCCCCCCTCCCCAAACACACCACCAGAGTTAGTGTAGGACCCGGGGGGAACAGACAGGCCTACTTTGAGCATGCCCTCAACCCAGGGTCTCCACTTTGCAGTTGGGGTGTTTCAGGGTGGCACACAGAACCTGGACACCTGTGTCCTCCAAGGGGTTCCTTCCCGGCTTCAGGGACCTCAGCTTGTTGTCACCATCATGTGAGGAGACATCAGTGAGACATCAGTGAGGAGAGCTGCCCTCAGCAGCTGGCACTGAGGTGGCAGCCCACCAGCCTGGGGGAGGAGGAGCTGCACAGGCATGCATGTATACACACAACCAACTGCAGAGACATGCACACACGTACCCACATACAGGATTGGAGCCACAGGACAGCCGGGAGGGTATTTGCCTTGCATGTGGCCAACCTGGGTTCAATACCCAGCACCCCACATGTTCCCCAAGCACCAACAAAATGATCTGAGTCTAGAGCCAGAAGTAAGCTCTGAGCACCACCATGTGGGGCCTCAAAACAAAACAACCCCCAGACACAGCACACCAACACATGCCCCCAGACACGTGTACAAGTGCCCACAGGCAGACACACCCCTATGCCTCAGTCGTGTCTCACTCGCTTCCATCTATTTGTGGAAAGAAATACTCGAGAGCTTCTGGAAGTGAGAGGTTGGGGAGGCGTGATGGGAGTCAGGGGACTGGGGCTGATAGAACAGATGCCACAGCCCAGCTGTGGCCCCTTCCCCCCTGCCCTGCCTGTCACCCCATAATGCCACAGTCCTGCTCTCATTGAGGGGGACTTGACCCCTATTATCTGCAGGACCCCAACCCCTGCCCTCACACCACTGCACAGAGGTGGCCTCATAAGGACTGCCCAAGTTTTTATAGTGAAACCACCACCTTGCAAGGACCACGCAGATAAACCTGCATACGCGGGTGGGGGGGATAATATCCATGGTGGTGGAAAATGGGCACTGGTGGAGGGAGGGGTATCTGATCATTGTATAATCGAAACCCAAGCACAAAAAATTGTAAATCTACACCTGTACCTCATGGTGTTTCACTAATAAAAAATTAAAAAAAAAACCTGCATCCGTGTCTGTATGAGTGCACAGGACTGGGACAGGGCTGGAGCCCATCTGGGACCCTCACCCATGGCACAGCTCCCAGCTGCTGGGTAGAAGCCAGGGATACAGTTCATCCACCCACAGAACACAGGACAAGCCCTTCATCCTCTATCCCTCCCCCAGAATGATGGGGTGGTGGAGTTCATAGCTGTGCGGGGCAGTTGCCGCCTCTCCCACTTGCAGCCCCTTGCCCATGTCTGGGTGGGGCTCTGGGCCACGCACTCCAAAGCGAAGCAGTCTCTGGACCTGCAGATGGGCTTCTGGATTCCTGGGACCTTCACAGGGGACCCCCTGTAGAGAGTGACCCCGCTTCCTAAGCCAGGACCACCCGTGTCCCACCTACCATAGCTGGTGAATGCTGCTGTTCAGATAGAGGGCTTGGCACAGAGACACTTCCTCGCTGTCTTCCTGGTGATTGGAACTCAGGTCTTCTAGACTTGAGGTCAGGGACTTGCTGTAGGGCAGCGCCTGGGAGATGTGGTCACAGGACATGGATGACAGGGAGCAGCTCATCAGCCTGCGGGAATGCACACTGCCTCAGCCTGGCACCGCAGGGCAATCTGAGTGCAGCCACGTGCTGGGGTGCTGGGTGTGGAGGGACTCAAATGGAAGAAAGGGTCAGCTCCAGGCAGGGTCAACATCCTGGGGGGGGGGGGACACACAGTTTTTCCCACCGGCCAGAGCAGACTGGACTGCATGGCCTCCTATCCATCCCTGGATTTTCTTGAAATGCATGAAGAAGGCTGAGTGCCAAGGGCCAAGAGCATGAGTCAGCTTGTAGGAGATCCAGTTTGGAACCTCAGCACCACTAAGTCCCGAGCACTAGAGTCTGGATCTTCAAATGAAGCTCCTGGCTGGGCTCCAGTGGCTGTACCATTGGACACACAGCCACCCTCTGAATAATGTGGGACTCAGCGCAAGGGATGGAGAGTATCAAACAAACACACAGGGCTCTTCCTTGATTCAACAGACTATCCTATTAAAAAAAAATTGGAGGGCCCGAAGTGATAGTACAGCAGGTAAGGTGATTTGCCTTGCACACAGCTGAGCCGGGTTTCATCCCAGGCATCCCATATGGTCCCCTGAGCAACACCAGGAGTAGTTCCTGAGTGCAGAGCCAGGAGCAACCTCTGAACATCACTGGGTGTGACCAAAATAAATTAAATAAATTTGGAGGGGACTGAAGCAATAGTCGAGCTGGTAGGGCGCCTGTCTTGCATGCAGCAGACCTGGGTTCAATCCCCAGCATTCTATACGGTTCCCTGTGCCACCACCAGGAGTGATCCCTAAGTGCAGAGCCAGGAGTAAGCCCTGAGCATCACCAGTGTGGCCCCAACTCCCATGCCAAATTGGGAGGGGTTGCTGAGCTTGGTGCTCACACCCGGCCCGGGTCATGCCTGGTTCTGTGCTCAGGGTCACGCCTGGCTCTGTGATGCCAGGAATCCTGTTGGGATGTGCTGCCTGCCAGGACAGCTCTATCCCTATGCCTCCTCCCAGCCCTAGCCTGCATCACTGTTGCAGGGAGCAGCCACCGCACCAGCTCTGGGTGTACCCCGCAGTGCCACGTGCCCCTGCAACATTCCCAGACAGACCTGAACTATCTTGTCACGTGGATAGCCCCACAACCCAACCCTCCCTGGCATCACCCTATTCACAGCAGCTGCTCCAAGGTGCAATTGGGGTGCGTGAAGCTGATGCGCAGGTCCCTCATGCCTTCGTCCAGGATGGCACCTGTCCACGTTCTCCACCAGGGACAGCACTTTAAGGTGCTTGTTGGCCTTGAGCACTGAGGCCACATCCCTGCAGTTCTCCTTCAGGATGTTGCACTTCCCCAGCCTGCAGGAGGTGACGGTGCAGGTGACCAAGGGTCCAGTCCAGGAATGGTGACACCCAGATTTTTTGGTTTGGGGCCATACCCTCCAGTGTTTGGGGGGACCACGGAATGCCCAGGATGTACCCGTCAGAGCTTAGCCCTCTAGGATCCTTTGGAAACCCTCCTTCTGAGCCAGGGCTATGCCACCCTGAGAGGGCACGAGAGGGGCCACAGAGGGAGCACCCTGTCCCCCAACACATGCGAAGCACAAGATAACCCAGAGCTCATCTGAACTGTGTGAGCCTGTCGGCAGTTGGCAGGGGGCACGTGGGTCCAAGTCCCCCAGAGTTAGGAGCCTTCATGACGGCACTGAGGCAAGCACTATCCTGGAGTCACCCATGCCTGAATAATGTGGGGTACTCTTCCTCCCTCCTCACCCAGAGGTGGACTGTGCTCAACACATGCACTTGTCAAAAACCAAAGCTGGGCCAGATGGAGACAGGGTGTGGGGGCAGCAACCTCAGTGGGGGCAGCAACTGCTGAGGGCAGAGACTTTGCCCTGGACACCCGACCCCGATCTCAATCCTTCCTGAAGGGGCTTCTGCAAAGAGGTGTGCAGTGGGGTACTGACACAGCACACTTGGGCACAGGGAAGCTGGTTCTGCTCACACTGCCTCCATCCCTCCCTTGTGCTTTTTAAAAAAAAAAATCAAGCTGTTGCCTCTCAGCTGTGAGTCCTGGCTCTGTGTTTCCTCTCCAGAGTGAGGAGGATGGGGCCCAGTGAGAGCACTGCACAGCAGAGATGATGCAGGAGCCATGAGGATTCACTCAGGGCACCTCCTGGCCTGGAAAGATGAGGTGAAGGTCTTCCCGGGGGCTCTTCGCCTCTCAGAGTCCCCTTCCCCAGGAGAGGCAGAGGCCTAGGTGGGGGCAGGGTGGTGTACAAGGCCCAGCCTGAAGCCAGGGAAGCGAACAGGGCGTGGGTGGGGAAGACTCACATCAGCTCTTGGATGCTGCAGTGAGGGTGCAGGAGAGCGGAGCACAGCTGCCACACCTCCAGGCGGGACAGGCAGGAGATGCAGAGGTAAGTCAGGTAGGGGTTGTTGGGCAGGAGCTTGAAGAAGCTGGAGTCGTGGCCCAGCCGAGGCATGGATGTGCACCTAGCAGAGGAGGGGCAGGTAAGAAGGGGCCCCGAGGAATCCCCAAGGCCAGACACCCCTGCATGCACCCTGGGTGTGCCCCAGCGAGACACACAGGCCAGAGATGTCTTCAAGGAATGTCAGGCACCCTCTCCCAGGAAGAGACACCCCCACACACACACAGTCTATTCTTTGTTGCCAGTTTTAGGGCCACACTTGGTGGGGCTTGGCCCTGCTTTGTGATGGGGGCAGGGAGTCGCCTCAAGTTTTCGTCTACGGTCTGGGGATGGGACCTGGGCAGGACTAATCTCTCTAGCCAAGAAAACCTTGTTTTTCAATGCTGGGGATAACCACAGCCAGCAGTGCTCAGGGCTCAGCAGGAGGCGGGGATCCCATGTGGTTCCACATTGGCCTCATGCAAGCAAGTGCCGTAGACCCAGTACTATATCTCTGGCTTCAAACTTTCTTTCTACAGCAAAGAAACCTTGCAGAATTTCTAAATTCCCAAGTGGGATCTGGAGGGGAGCAAGCATCAGCCATCCCAAGATGTGTCCAACAAGGTGTACCTCAAGAGAGGCTGAAAGTGGGGTGCAGGGATGAAGAGGGGGGACTTCCCATCAGTGCAACACTCCAGAAGCTCATGGGAGAAAACCACAGCCCCAAACCTGCACCTTTATTCTCCCTGCAAACTTCCAGCCCAAACCCTGGGGGTTAAAGTCAACTTGTGACTACCCCTACATGTACCACGGCGGAACTGTCACATTTCTCTGGCTCTTTTTATTAAGGAAAGGCAGCCTAAAGGGACGGGTGGCACATGACAATGGAACCAAGGCTTAGGGACAACGAGGCACTCCAGAGTTTGGGGTTCTTTTTGTTTTTTTTATTGTGTTTTAGTTTTGGGGCCACACCCAGCACTCAGGTGTTAGTCCTGGCTCTGTAGTCAGAAATCACTCCTGGCAAGGTTTGGGGTACCCTATGGGGTGCCAGGGATGGAACCCAGGTAGGCCATGTGTAAGGCAAATGCCTGACCTGCTGTCCTATCACTCAGGAACCAAGCCTGGGAGTTTAGTTCCAGTCCCATAGCGCCAAATTCCTGCTTTGCAGTTTTTCCTTTTCTTTCATCTTTTACTTGGTTTTGGGGTCACCCCACCAGTGCTCAGGGATCACTCTGCTCTGTGCTTGGGGCTCACTCCTGGTAGAGTTCAGGGAACTCTAATGCATCTGGGGGACTGAACTCAGACTGACTGCATGCAATGGCAAGTGCCTCCACCATCCTCTCTCTCTCTCTCTCTGACCCCAAGAAAGATAAACATGTATCCAAATCTGACTAAATAAAAGCCAAAACCAAGGCTACAGTCTGAACAAGAGCCCCGAGACCAAAATGTGCAATTCACATACCACAAATGCCAAATTCAGGGCTCACCAGTTTGACCCCCACCAGCCTGGTCAGTGGGCCTGCCATGGGTCCCTATTGCTGAGCTTCAGGTGATCGTGTCGCCCCCACTTACACCAGCTACTGAAGCTTGCTGGCCTGGTGAGCCAGTGTTTGGAGAGAATCACCAGGGATGCTGCGTCTAGCATGGAGCAGTCCAGTTCTAGCATGGAGAGGCTGGGGCAGTTAGTGAACACCAGACAGAACTCCCGCCATGCGACAGCCTTCTCTCGCCGTGGGACAAATCGTGCTGCCCTCAGCCACTTGAGCCCCAGGCAGGTCCCTACGCCCCTCCCAGCTCAGGGGTCCCAGGCCTGAACCAGGAAAGGGCCCAGCCTGGTAAATTGAACTGGCATGGCCCAGTAGTCTAAGGAGGAGACTCAGGCTAGAGCCAGTAGACAGACCCTGAGACCTGTTTGGCACCAAGGTGTTATCCCACCCCTCGCCCCTCTCCTCAAGGGCACCCCATTATCCCACTCCTCACCCCTCTCCTCAGGGCCACCCTGTTATCCCACCCTCACATTTCCCTTAGGGGGAGTCGATTATCCTCCCCCAAATTACCCTACCCTTGGAGATTACCCTGTCACTCCACCATTCACATCTCTGTTTCCAGGGGTGGCCCGCGATTCCATCCCTATTCCTCTGTTCTGGGCTGGTCCTGTTTAGGGGGCATCTCAGCAGCCCTCATGAGACCCTGAGGCCACTCCAGGTGATTCTGGGCCACTGGGGTGAGGAGATCCATGCCAGGAGCCCCAGATGGCATAGAGAAGCCCTTGCATGGGGGACCATGTGGTGCTGTGGGCCCATGGGGGGGGGTGGTCCTGTCCAGACCAGGAGGAGAACAGGGGCTGCGGGGGTGTCCAGAGGGTGGGGTGACTGAATGACACTGGCATGCAGACGTGGGTGGGCCTGCAGCGGCCCTTCCTTGGTCCCCCATGTCCCCGTGGCACCATACTCACTCTGCAGGGCTGGCGAAGGAGGGGTCAAGCAGGTGGCGTTTCCTCAGCTTCCTGCAGCTTCAGAGGCAGAAGGAGGTGAGGAGGAGGGACTTGGTGCCATGCAGGGTCAGGGTCAGGTCGGGGAACAGGTCCATGCCCACGAATTCCTGGTCCTGCGTCTCTGAACTGGTAGCTGAACAGCTCGTGCAGTTTCACAGGGAGCTGGGCTGTGTGGCGCTGGGCTGCGTCCCGCAGGCCGGCCACTACCTTGGCCCAGGTCTAGAGGCCCGCGTGCCACCGAGTGCCGCGCCCAGCGTGTTCAGCAGCTTCTCGGTCGTGAGGCCCACCGGAAACATGGTGATGTGCGCCAGGATGCCGCAGGCTACGCCCAGTGAGGCCTCCAGCTGCTGCGCCACAGAGCCACTGAGTGGGTCAAGCACGTAGCTGAGCGTGGCGTAGAAGGCCTGCAGGCACATGTGGGCGAAGGCCACACGCCCGCCGTTACGCACGAGCAGCCACTGGCACCGCCTTGCCGCCACCTTGGCACCTCGGGCCGGCCAGAAGGCAAAGGCGTCGGCTCACGTGCCCTCAGCAGCCAGGGCACACAGACCACGGAGATGCTCCCAGTTCTGCACGGAGCTGCACACATTGGCGCTGCACGGGAGCACGTGCATGAGGAAGGACACATAGAGGGCCGTGGCGCTGGTGCCCAGCATCCTGGACGCCTGCCCCTACGCCAGCTGCTCCTTCAGGCTGCAGCACAGCAGCCAGTACCCTAGCAGGGTGCTGTAGTGCCACAGCAGCCCTGGCTTGCTCTCCACGTAGGCCAGGGCTCTGCCTGCGAGGTGGGAGTTGCAGAAGAAGTGGCCAAAGTACTGTTTGCATGCTGACCCTCGTAAGCCGTTCAGCATGACGTAGGCAGCCAGAAGGGCTCCTTCCAGGGCCACCAGCAGCGCCACCTCCGGCAGCACACGCTGCTGCAGCAGGCTGCCCAGCAGTGTGTCCGGCGCTGTCCACTGCTGCCAGTGCCTGCAGCTGCTGTCCTGCCCCTCCACATCGAACTCGACGAGATTCAGACCGTCTACCATGACCAGGATTCGCTCTGGCTGCTGGAGCATGGCCTCCAGGGGCTGGGCTATGCTGGGCCAGTTGTGGGCCAAAAGCTCCTCCACACTGGTTTGGTACCTGGTTAAGGTCCCAGCAGTTGACAAGAAAGACTAAGGCAAAGCGGTCCTGCCAGTTGCTTCCCTCCGCCCAGTCCAGCACCAGCCTCTGCAGTAGCGTGGTCTCGCTCATGCCCTCTGGGCTGCCCAGGACCACCACGGCGGGCTGCTCCTGCAGGCCGGGCACAGAGCACAGGGCCACCAGAGTGTGGTACTCACTCTCTGTGGTATCTCCGTAGAAGCGGTCGGGCCTGGGCAGCTGCGCATCCTTAGTCCATGAGTGGCAGAGGCTCTCTCACATGAGGGCCCGGTAGGGGTCACTCAGACCTGCAGGTGAGGAGTCAGTGAGGAAAGGTGGGGGTGCAGATGCTCAGTTCACACTCACCTATCATTCAGCCGCACCCCAGGGCCCCACCAAGGGACCTTAATGAAGGCTCCAAGAGGGGAGAAAACATGGCAGGACTCCATGCCGGGAAGGAGGAAACCACCAGCTGATATCCAGACAACAAGGAGTCCCCAGGAGAAGCTGGTGGAGAGGGGCCTAGTGCATCTGGCTGCGTGCATTGGCCTTCTGGGCCCACCCCAGCACCGCGTGTGGGACCCTGTGCACTGCTAGAGTAGCCTTTCTTGGTGTGACTCCCCACAAAAGAATAACAATAAGAGGAAAGCCTGGACCATCCTCCCTCTTACTTGCAGGACGACATGACGGGAGGCTGTCAGGTGGGGTGTGTCCCTCAGCTCTCTGCAATTGCCTTTGAGGGGAAGGTTATGTTATTTTGCGTGTCTGGCACTACTGTCTCATTGGTTTGGACCAACAGCTCAGCCCTCTCATCTTCTGCAACAAAAGATGGAGCAAGGATGTTCGGAGGCAGTAGGAGGGGGAACCCCGAATTTTCTCACTCATTTCTGCCTCTAGACCCAAACCAAGCATGCTGGAGCATTGCCTGGGTACCCCCTGCCCTCACTGGTTTCTGTTTCCTGATGGGTCCGGTGGGCCACCCCAGTATGGAATGACAGCCCTGCCATCCTGAGGCCAGCAGCCAGGCACAGTCACAGCCCAAAGACTCAGCTCAGAGGCAGAGGACGGGGTGGTCCTCAAACCCTGCCACCCCACTCTGAAGCCTGACCACACCTTGCTGACAGCTAATATCCTGCCTGCCATCCTGCCCCTACAGAGTAGCACAGTGACACAAGGCTCTCAGGGTGCACAACAGTAGCTGGTTTCTGGATGTACAACCACCAAAATTGAATTAAGAAAAAACAAATCAGGGGGCCAGAACAATAGTACAGAGGGTAGGGCATTTGCCTTGCATGTAGTAGACCTGGGTCTGATTCCCAGCATCCCAAATGGTCTCCCAAGCACTGCCAGGAGTAATTCCTCTGTGCAGAGCCAGGAGTAGTCCCTGAGCATTTCCTGGTGTGACAGAAAATAGCCAAAAAAATTAAAAAAAAATTTAAATCAGGGGCCAGAGGAATAGTACAGCGGGGAAGGCACTTGCCTTGCATTTGGTTGACCTGGGTTCAATCCCCAGCACCTCATAGTGTCCTCTGAACACTGCCTAAAGTGATTTCCTGAGCTCAGAGTCAGGAGAAACCTCTGAGTATTGCAGAGTGAGTCCCCCAAAGGAAAGAGAAACCCAAATCAGTTGAGCCAAAGGCTCTCACCAGGCCTCCTTTCAGAAGGAGTTACAAACAAACTGAGGTCGAGGGAGGAGAGGTGCAGAAGATGGCCAACCGTGACCCCAGCCCCCCCACTTAGTGCCCTAATGTCAACAGCAGAGCTGGGGTGGCCTGGTTGGTTTCCAGCACGGCATCCTTGAGCCCTTGCAAGGAGGTGCCAGGGGGCTGGAGCGGTAGCACAGCGGGTAGGGTATTTGCCTTGAATGCGGCTGACCCAGATTCGATTCCCAGCATCCCACATGGTCCCCCAAGCACAACCAGGAGTAATCCCTGAGTGCAGAGCCAGGAGTAACCCCTGTGCATCGCTGGATGTGATCCAAAGGGGGAAAAAAGCAAGGAGCTGCCAGCCTGGGAGTCTGGTTGGGAACGGCCTGTGGCGCCCCTGGGTTGCCTAAGCGTGTCTTGGGAGCCCCTGCTCTGGGCTTAGATGCCCCCCCCCCCGTCACTTCCCTCCTGCTCCACGTACTCTGCATCTCAGCCTAAGCATTGGTCCAGAGGTCATTGCAATGCACCTGCAGGAGCAGGCTTAGCAGCAGCTCCCAGGTACCACACCCGGGGTAGTACTGGGTCAGCAACCTGGCCACATCCTCTGTACTGGCCTTCCTGAGCTCGTACCAGGGGGTGAGCTAGAGATTGAGCTCCAGGGATGCCTGCTGGAGAAGCTCCTTCAGTTCCCACAGCTCCTCTTCCCTCAACTCCTGCAAGCCCAGTTTGTAAAAGAAGTACTAATGGCCATGGTGTGTAGCAGGTCAGGTTCACCTGGGGAAGAGCAAGCAGAAGCATCAGCTGTGCAGAGTGGCCTGAGGTGGCCCAAACTTGTTTGGGCCAGTGGGGAATGAGCTTCCCACTTCACCACCACAGTGAACTCAGGCTCCAGCATGAACCAGTACTCACAGCGGTTCATGCTCAGCCCAGCACCAGGGAGAACTGTCAGGGTCTGGAAATTCTGGCCAAGCTTTGTGGGGCCCAGTAGGTGCATGGAGGGTTGGAGCAGAGGGCTGCATGTAGGAGCCCCAGGTTTGAGCCTTGGTACCTCATGATCCCCCAAGCACAGACAGAGACAACTCCACCAGCAGTGAAGTGGGAGAGACCATGAGTGCCACCAGGTGAGGCTCAAGACTCCCCTGTTATAAAGGCCTGGGGAACCTCAGATCACTCACAATTCACATGACCCCAAAAAACCTGCAGAGGAAGCAGTGGAATCTGTGCTAGTGGAGGTTCCACCTCGTATTCTGAGCACCAATTGCGACTGCCACAAAAGCACTTAAGCTAGAAAGCTTCCCAGACTTTTTTTTTGCTTTTTTTAGATTATTCTGGATTGTACTCGGGGCTGTCCTGCCTCTGTTCAGGGGACCATACGGGGTGTCAGGGATCAGACCTGGGTTGTTCTCCTGCAAGACTAGTGCAGTCCCTGCTGTACTATTGTTCTGGCCTCCCCAAACTAATTATTCTGTACACCAGGGATCTAGCAAGTTACAGATTTCAAGGATGTTGATGCATCTGGCAATATCACTTTACACACAGGGAGATAAAGAGGCACAATCATAGTTTAAAATATATCTCTTGGGGGCCGGAATGGGTAGGTTTCAGTGGGTACAGAGTTTGCCTTTAGTTTTTTTTCTTTTTGGGTCATACCCAGCGATGCTCAGGGGTTACTCCTGGCTCTGCACTCAGGAATTACTCCTGGTGGTGCTCGGGGGACCATATGGGATGCT
>JAOXYA010060832.1:0-11886 GCA_028565675.1 Sorex palustris | reverse complement strand
AAAAGTAAGGTGGAGTTCATGCACAATTCAGTCAGCTAATCAGTGGCTGAATAAATAGCAGTACTCCTACAAAAAAAGAAAAAAAAAAGAAGTTGTGGATAACCTTTTCCATTGCCCTTCTGTAAGACGTGATAGATCCATCAGGACGTCAGAGGGCAGTCATCTTGATCTTCTAGTTGGCGAAAGACAGGCAGGTGTAGTGAATACTTTCCCCGGCTTCTGCTGCATCAGCCAACACTGCTGCTCTTCTCTCTTTGTGGTCTTCCTTTATCGCTTCTCTGCACAGCTTTGAGAGCTTGAACATTAGTTTGTGATTCTCTGAGGCTCATGCCAAACTATGTTGGGGAACGAACTCGAGAGAGTTTCCGTCTCGGCATTCCTTGCGCAGCCATGGAGTTGCTGAACCAGTAGATCATATTCCTCGTCGATGTTGGCAGCGATGGCATCTTCCCACGTTACCACAATAGTGCCAAAGAGCCCCCAGTTGGTGGTTGTTCTGGGAATTCTCTTCTCAAGCTTTTTAGCCCTTTCTCCCCATTCCATGAAGTATAATGGTTCATCTCTTGATGGTTCACCACCTCTTCATGGCGGGGGGTGGTAAAGGTGTCAACCTGTGAAGAGTGAACCAACAGGTGCTGCTCAGAGATGCAGGAAGGTGCTTGTTTGTCAGCGTGCAGATCATTACAACATGCCAGTTGACCAAAAGCTTGTATTGGGAGCACCTGTAAGGGCGATTAGAGGCCGCCCTAAAAGCCTCTGTCCCTCTCGGAGAGCCTGGCAAACAACCGAGTGTATCTCGCCCCAACGGCAAAGACTGGCAAGCCACTCGTGGCATATTTGATATGCCAAAAACAGTAACAATAATGGGCCTCCTTCGCCTGACCCTGAAAGAGGTCCTAGTATGGCAGCGTTGGGAAGGACGAACAAGGAGAGGCTGATAAAATCTCAGAGCTGAACGAGGCTGCCAAAATGAAGAAGGACCAAAATGACTGTCTGTGCTTTCAATGCACATACGCTGGCATGGGAAGCATTCATTGAGGACCTGATGTTGAAGGCGCAGAAGATCAAGTATGACGTCATTGGACTGACCGAGATGAGAAAGCATTGATCACATAATGACGTATTTAATACTGGAGAAGAAATGTTCCTTGGAACATGCAACAGTAGAGGCGTTGGTGGTGTTGGTGTCCTCGTCAACATGAACTTGGCCATGAGCATTGATTCATTCGAATGCCTAACAACCCGAATCAGACGCTTACATTTGAATAGATGTGGCTCATTGCCAGCAGTTTCTATTTTCGTCATCTATGCATCAACATCCAGCTACAATGAAGAAGAAATTGAGAAGTTCTGCATGGAACTGGAGAAGTTCTATAAAGAAGACCAGACATTCTACAAGGTCATTGTTGGTGATTTTAATGCCAAGATAGGACTGAGAGGTCACCTGAGGAACTCCACATTGGGACCCACAGCCTAGAATGGAACGAACAGGGTGAGAGACTGTCTGAATTCATAATGTTGACCACCACCGTCCATTGTAACTCTCAGTTCCAGAAGGCTGAATCTAAACGTTGGACATGGGAGTGGGCAGTTTCACAACGAAATTGACCACATCATAGTCAATCGATGATTTTGCCTGACTGATGTCGCTGTTGTTTCTAAATTCCAAACGGGATCAGACCACCGTCTCCAAATAAAACTAGTACAATCAAATGTTGGCTTTGTAATTGCTATTATTTAAGTCCCCTAATAGTTAAGCCTTGCTATTGCATTTCATTGTGATGCTTCCTAAATCAGTTAGTCAACTCTACATACCTCTCCTACCATTTTTTGAGGGCTGGAAATGTGGAAATAATGGTAATATTTCACAACTCCTTTGCCAATGATGGGCTTGATTACTCCTGGCTCTGCACTGAGGGGGATCACTCCTGGCAGCGCTCAGGGAACCACATGGGATTCCTGGGATAGAACATGGGTTGGCCACATGAGAGGCAAAGTGCCCTCCCTGCTGTACTATCATCAGGCCCCTGTTTAGTTTTTTAAATTCAAATAAGTGAAGACTCAGAAAGATAGCTTAGTGGCCTGTAGTGCTTCCTTTCATTGTGGAAGGCCAGTATTCATCCAGAGCACTTAGTTCATGATACAGATAACACATCTGGGTGCTTTTCCTCAGCCACAGTGGGTATATTTGTTAACTCCAAAACAAGGAAGTGTTTTTACTTTCTTGCGTTTTCATTATTGCATTCAGATGGTATTTATTGACCCATCATAAGCTGTGATTTTAGTTTTCTGTGTTGCTTCCTAACTTGAGATTAGTTTATATGCCCCAGTGACTATGTGTTTTTCTCTTTTTCTTATCACTTCACATGACAGCTACAAGGATCATACAAGTTGACATATTCCATGACATGACTTTGTAAAGTCATATCCTTTCATTCTTTGATCCACCTCATGATCCTTGAGTTTCTTATAACCTTGATTATTCTTAGTTATGCTGGTAGAAAGATGGGTGTACAAGTGTCTGTTAAGCTCTCTGATTTTAGTTGTCTGTTGTATTTGTGTCTGTAATAGGTTTTCTGAATCATTATTTTGATGTTTATACTGTGGGCATACTTGGTATGCTTTTGTCTGCTGCAGTTATATTTTTTGCCTTTACTTTATTATTATTCACGATCATCCTGTTGTTCATCGATTGCCTCGAGCAGGCACCAGTAATGGCTCCTTCGTCCTAGAACTGAGATTTTAAAAAGTGCCATATTCAAGGCTGCCCCAGGTTTAGGAGAATGAGACCCATCATTGCTACTGGTATTTGGCATATTGGGTACGCCACAGGGAGTTTGCCAGACTCTGCCGTGTGGGCAGGCTACATTCGGTAGCCTGCCAGGTTGTCCAAAGGAAGAATGAGATGATGACCTTCAAGTCAATAAACAGAAAATCTCATTGTACCAGAGGTTAATGCCACCTGGGGTAGTTCCAGCATCCCTAGAGCTACAGCAGGTGAGTGCTGTGTCCCACATGGGGAGTGTGGAAGCCCCTGAGCGCCACTCCTGGGCCTGGGGCATGAAGCACCTTTCATGGGCCTAGGGAACTTCCCCTGTGTTTTACCTGTGAGTCCTCCCCCGCCCTCGCCACCAGAAGGAAAGTGAGCCTGAGCCGGGCAGGATAGGGTCCCTCTCACCCGTGCCCTCCTGCCGCCCAGCCTGGAGGGGCTCCCGGGTTGGCGTGGAGAAGCGGTGGAGGGTCAGTCTCCTGGGAGACCTGCACTTCTGCCTCCTGGCCCCGAGAGTCCCCACAGCCCGAGTGCTCCACTCACTACACGGCCGTGTGTGTCCGCTCAACACTGTCCAGCTACGATGGAGCACAGTCGTGTGTGATGATGGAATACTCTTTTTTTTTTTAAATGTAGGAGTACTGTTATTTATTAAGCCACTGGATGATGGAATACTCTTGAATTTTCAAGAACCTTCTGGGGTCTTTGGGGTGGGACTGGAGGACCACAGGGACAGCTATGAAAAATTGTCTGTCGAGATCTCTTGGTTTTGCCTGTGCTTGTGTGTGCTTCGCAGTGTCTGTTTGATACCCTGTGACCTGCCCATCTAGAAGTTCCTCTCAGGGCTTGTCCAAAGTCTTTGGCTATTAGGGAATTGAAAGTGTGTGTGTGTGTGTGTGTGTGTTCGTTCCCCCCTTTTGTTGCTATTGATTTTTGTTTTGTTTATCATGTGCCGGGGTCAAGCCCAGGGCCATACAGGTACAAGGCCAGTGTTGTGTCCTGTGCTCATCCATGGCCTGTGTTGCTGTTGTGACCCCGGCTGCCATCACTCACCCGAGCATCTCCCTGGGCATCACACTCCTGCTGTGATGCCTGACTGTGACACACTACTGTGCGGCTGGGGGTCCCAGGGACTGGTCCCGGGGGCTGGTGCTCTCTCTGTACCCTTGGAATGCCCGGGTTCAAGCTCAGGGCTCTGTGCTTGCAAGGCAGGTCGCTCTAGCACAGAGCCATCCCCGGGCACCGACTGAATTTCAGGTGCTGAGTAGTAAGAACTAGACCTTACAGGGATGGTAGCTCCCTGCTCCCTCTGCAGAAGCATCTGGGAGTCTTCAGTGTCCGAGTCAGGACTGGGAAAGCTCCCGACACCTTGTGCTCAGGTGCCTGGGCTGTGCCTGGGGCGGGGGAAGGGGGGAGACCTGGGTCTGGGTTGGTGCCCAGGCCATGTTAGGAGGCCCAAGTCAGGTGTGGTCTGGAAATCCCCCAGGCCCTCCTGCAGCCCTTGGGATAAGGCGTGTGGCCCCGCGTGAAAGCAGCGCAGCGTGGAGAGGCACGCGGCTTAGGGGTTTCCCGCGTGGGGGTGCCCAGCGTGGAGGGGCACATAGCTTGGAGATGTGGCTCTTCTGGGTCCGTGATGATTCTGCAGTTCTGATAAGAATAAGAACCTGGGCTGCTCCTCCCGGGGGCGTCCTGGCCCACCCCCTCAGGCCAGAGTGTGCTGTGCTGAAGGACTGACGTCTTGATGGGTGCTGGGGTGCACCGAGTGTGGTGCTCTCCTGGCCTCCAACTTAACTCTCGGTCTTCGGAGTTCAGACTGGATTGAAGTGAATCCAGTGGCGGCTCCCCCACCAGCCCCTCACCCTGGGAGCCTGTCTCCATGCCCTTGGGTGTGAGTCCGAGGTGCATGTGGGCAAAGCTAGAGACCGACAGGCACCCCGCTAATGGCCGTTGAGTCAGAGCCTGGGTTGGAGACGCTGACTACTGGGATTTTTGCCTTTCAGCACGGTCCCTCCTAGCTGTGTGACCTTGGGCGAGTGCTCCAACCTTGCTGTGCCTGTTTCCATGCTTGGGAGATTTTTGCTTTTTGGGTCACACCTGGCGTTGCACAGGGTTTACTCCTGGCTCATGCACTCAGAAATTACTTCTGGCAGTGCTCCGGGGACCATATGGGATGCTGGGAATCGAACCTGGGTTGGCTGCGTGCAAGGCAAACGCCCTACCCGCTGTGCTATTGCTCCAGCCCCAACAGTGCCCATTTTATGTCGCTTCCGTGAGGCTCAGAGGAGAGACTGATGTATAGTACTTAACCTGCTGCTGCCAAGTCATACTCTTATACTCTGTAGACCTGAGCTAGCTGCAGGGGTGGGTGGAGGAGGAGGAGGAGGAGATGGAGGAGGAGGCTGGTGTGGTTCCTAGTGGGCCTTCCGGCACATCACATTGCTCTGGGAATTCCAGTTCTAATCCCTGGAGTGGCCGTTGATTTCTGCCGCTCAGGTGTTGTGAAAGTGAGTCCCCCTTCGACACGAAGGGGCCAGTCACCGTGCCCGAGTTGTCTTAAGGAAAATGTTGGCCGGTGAGCTTGGGGTTTGAGGCTAAATTATAGTTCATAAACATTTGTGGAGTGTCTGGGTATTCCTGTGCGGGCAAAGAGTGGGCTTTGTGCCTTGCGCTAATCAAATAGTCTTATCGGAGGTGCTTTGAGTGCTCGCGGGGCAGAGCCGTGTGTAAATACTGCGGCAGCGGTCAAGGCCTTTCTCAAAGGACTCTCGAGCCGGGCCCCTCGGGTGTGGCCAGCATCTGGAGTGACCAGCCGGCCGCAGATGCCTCATGTGGAAACTGGGGGGTGCTGGGGCTGGGGTCCTGCGTCCCGGGCTGGTGCGTGTCCTCCAGTCCCCAACTCCGCTCTGAGCCATCTCTGGGCTTTGGGGGTCGTCACGCCGGGGAGGCTGACCCTGTGGACGCCCGGGTCCACAGCTCGGCATGGGCCCATCTTGGCCTTCCTTTGCTCGCCAGGAGCTGTCCAGGCATCCTGGCTCTCACAGATGGGGGAGCCACGCGGTACCTAGGGGTGCTCGGGGGAGGCCCCGGTCTGGTTTCTATGGCGCGTGAGCGCACGGGCACTCAGCGGCGGTCCCCGGGCGTGGCCGGGGGCCCTGGGTGTTGTGGGCGGGCCCGCACCCCGGCTGCTCGGGAAGTGACGTCATGGTGAAGGCATGCTGGGTGCTGCTGCCTTGCTAAGTGCGAGAGCACAGTGGCGGCTGCTCCGGCGCCCTGACCCCCAGGTGGACCGTGAATCAGCAGAATCAGCAGAATCGTGCGGCTGGGGTTCCAGCCCGGCATCCGCACCGCTTTTAACCACCAGCATTTATATTTAGTGACTAATGAGCTTGTGCTAGAAGTCCCATCTCCCACACAAGTCGCTAATAGTCTCTTAGCCGAAAAAAGCACCGTGGCTCCCGGTAAGGATGCCGACTTAAAGCCTCGCCCCCCTCCCCCCACTCTCTCCTGCAGGGTTTGCCACTGCGGGATCCATGGCTTGCGCTGCCGGACTCCGGGGTCCCTGCACCCAGGTCAGCAGAGCCCTCGGCCTGCGAAGTTTCAGGTAACTGACCCCATGCACTTGAACCATGGAACCATATATATGCATTCCCCCCCCCCACTGAGGTGTTTTTTGGGGGGGTGTAGGTTGGTTAGGTGGTGAGCCACACTTGACAATGCTCAGGAATTAGTCCTGGCTCTGCGCTGTGAAATCACTCCTGTCAGTTCTTAGGGGACCTATGGGATGCGGGGCTAGAACCTGGGTGGGCGTGTGCAAGGCAAAAGCCCTGCCAGCTGTGCTGACGCCCTGCCAAACCCCTCCAACCCCCGCCCCCCAACACACACACACACACACACGTTGGTTCTTAAAGCTGTTGAGTAAGTCTCCTGCCAGGGCTGGGTGCTCAGGGGACTAACCCAGGGATGGAAAGTCAGAATGGTGGGGAGGAGCCGAGTGAGCTGAGCTGGGGCAGGTGGGCGAGGGTGGTGAGGGCAGGAGTTCGGGAAAGTGCCCATGGGAGACGACACTGCTTTAGATTTGCGAGGACAGGGGTTGACGTGTTTACCTTGTGCATGGCCGGTCCGGGTTCGATTCCTGGCACCACATAGGGTCCCCTGTGTGCACCAGGGGACCACCAGGAGCAGCCCAAAAACTTGAGAAAAAGAAGAAGAAGAAAGGACCCTTTGGTGGTGGTTTTTAACTTCCTTGCTTCCAGGACCGGAGTGATAGTATGGTGGGGAGGGCGTTTGCCTTGAACGCGGCCAACCTGGGTTTGATCCCCCGGCATCCCATACGGTCCCTGAGCACCACCAGGAGTAATTCCTGAGTGCAGAGCCAGGAGTAAGCCCTGAGCATCGCCAGCTGTGGGCTCAAACAAAAAAATAAGTAAAACAAATAAATAGAAATTCCGTGCTTCCTACCAGACGTTCAAGCGCGATGAAGCGTGGCCTCCTCCCGTCTGTCTCTCTCACTGCCGGGCCGGCGTCCTTGTTGGCAAACGCGCCTCCTGGCCCCATTCGTGCCCACGGAGCATGGGGCCGCGGGGTTGCTCCCAGAGAGAGGAATACGAATTGCTTCCTGCCCTGAAAGAGTTCTCACAGTCGGCCACGGGAGCGAGCTCGGGAACAAATAACTCTCAGAACATGTGACAAGGGTGATAATGGAGGCTTGTACAGCGCTTGGGAAGGCTCCGAGACCAGGGATGCCGGTGGAGGTGGCGGCAGTCTTCCCTGAGGGAGTTGGGGCGCACGGTCTGGACCTCCATGTGTGCTTGAAGCACCCCCAGTCCCTGCCTGAGTGGCGGGTGCTGCAGCGCAGAGGGCAGGGGCCATGGGGCCGGGTGCTGGCCCAGGGGACAGCAGAGAAGTATGGAATAAGGGGAGCGGTCCCCGCTTGACATTCTGGGGCGCTTTTAGGCAGTGGAGCGAAGGACACTGGGGAGCCTCAGAGAACACTAATGTGACAGTCTCGGCACGAGCCGGCGAGCCACCGGATTAATGAGCGCCAGTGGGGGCAGAGGGAAGGGCCCGAGTTGCCCGGGAGTTGGGGGCAGCGAGACTGGGCGGCCGGTGGGTGTTGGAGGGGCAAGGTGGATTGTTTGCAGGCTGGTTTCCTG
This sequence comes from Sorex palustris, assembly GCA_028565675.1. Lineage (NCBI taxonomy): Eukaryota > Metazoa > Chordata > Mammalia > Eulipotyphla > Soricidae > Sorex > Sorex palustris. The sequence goes on along the minus strand of JAOXYA010060832.1, from coordinate 3,963 downwards.
GGGAAGCCGTTGTCTTTTAGAAAGACGGTAGTGGGGAAGTGAGGTTCGTTGGGGTACCCCTGAGCTGGAGCGCCCCGTAGGGCCTGCTACGGGCAGTTTAGAGGGACAGGACAGAAATAGAGTGTAGGAGAGACGTGAGACTGGCAAGAGAGTTCACTAGTTGGCAGCAGTGAGACGAAGGAACATTGCCCAGAGTCTCCAATGGACCGAGAGAGGCAATGCTAGCCAGCGTTTCCCCGGAGAATATCTACCCGCATTTCAATTGCATTTATTTTGAATTTTGTTTTTTTTTTTTTTTTTGGGTGACACCCGGTGATGCTTAGGAGTTACTTTCTGGGTCTACATTCAGGGGGGCTGGAGCGATAGCACAGCGGTAGGGCGTTTGCCTTGCGCGCAGCCAGCCCAGCCGGGTTTGATTCCTCCACCCCTCTCAGAGAGCCCGGCAAGCTACCGAGAGTATCTCGCCCGCACGGTAAAGCCTGGCAAGCTCCCCATGATGTATTCGATATGCCAAACACAGTAACAACGAGTCTCACAATGGAGACATTACTGGGCCCGTTCGAGCAAATCGATGAACAATGGGAGGACAGTGCTACAGTGCTACATTCAGCAATTCCTCCTGGATGCTTGGTTGGTGGTGGTGGGGTTGTGGGGGCCTGACCAACACAGTTACACACACATTAGAAGGTGCCAGGATCAAGCCCAGGTTGGCTGTGTGCAAGGCAGATGCTCTCGCTCGGGCCCCACCTACCTGTGTTTGAGGTTCGGGCTTCGGGAAGCTAGAAATCTGTTATTGCATTGCTTCTGAATGTCTGTTTGCCTTTAATGTCTTTAATACCTATTTTTTAAAAAATCCTTTCTAGTGGGGAAGAACGCAGTCTGACAAAAAAGGTCCCCTTAGCTCTCCCTGGCTCATGCCTCGTTGTATCTGAGGACTCCCTTTAAACCCACTCTCTCCCCTCGACGGTTCCAGGCAGCTGCAGCCGAGAGCATTTGGGAATCTGGGGGGCAGGTTTGGCTGGGCAGCGGCCAAGCCTTGGTCCACACTTTGCACCCTTAATCCTCAGAGTTTTCGGGAAGGCCCAGCTGCTGTGCGTTTCCTTGGAATAGGTTTGGGTTCTATCCAAATAGAGATTTTTTTTTTTTTGGTGGATTTTTGGGTTGTACTCAGGAATCACTCCTGGCAGTGTTTGTGGGACCGTATAAAATTCGGGGAATCAAACCCGCTCCAGCTGCATGCAAGGCAAGTGCCCTCAATCACTGTAATATCACTCTGGCCCCACCTGGATAATTTTTTTGCAGGGAAGGGGATGGCGTCGTTGGGGGTTGAGCCCAGGGCCTCACACCTGTGGGGTGTCTGCTATTCCTGTGGGCCTTCAGGGGACACTGTCCTGGGCAGAGCTGAGTCTCCGTCACCTTAACCTGGAGTCAGGGTCCCCGCCCTGGCCCCCTGCCCTGGCCCAGCCCCGTTTCCTCCTCCCCCCACATCGCCGCCACGGCTGTCCGGCGCTGCCCCCAAGAACCAGACCCTCAGGCTTCTCCTCTCTCCCGCCAGCACCACGGGGGGCCTCAGTGCCATTCAGAAGATGACGCGGGTCCGCGTGGTGGACAACAGCGCCCTGGGGAACACCCCGTACCACCGCCCGCCGCGCTGCATCCACGTGTACAACAAGAGTGGCGTGGGCAAGGTGGGTGACCGCATCCTGCTGGCCATCAAGGGCCAGAAGAAGAAGGCGCTCATCGTGGGCCACCGCATGCCTGGCCCCCGCATGACCCCCCGGTTCGACTCCAACAACGTGGTCCTCATCGAGGACAACGGGAACCCCGTGGGGACCCGCATCAAGACGCCCATCCCCACCAGTCTCCGCCGCCGGGAGGGCGAGTTCTCCAAGGTGCTGGCCATCGCGCAGAACTTCGTGTGAGCAGCCGTGGAAAAAAAATAAACATTTTCTCCTGCTCTGTCTTTTTTAATTATTATTATTATTATTTTTGCTTTTTGGGTCACATCCGGCGATGCACAGGGGTTCCTCCTGGCTCGTGCACTCAGGAATCACTCCTGGCGGTGCTCAGGGGACCCTGTGGGATGCTGGGAATCGAACACGGGTCGGCCATGTTGGCTGCGTGCAAGGCAAACGCCCTACCCACTGTTCTATGGCTCCAGCCCCATTATCATTATTGTTATTAATTTTTGCCTTTTGGGTCACACCTGGCGATGCACAGGGGTTCCTCCTGGCTCTACACTCAGGAATGACTCCTGGCAGTGCTCAGGGGACCTGGGATGCTGGGAATCGAACCCGGGTCGACGGCGTGCAAGGCAAACACCCTCCCCACTGTGCTATCACTCCAGCTCCCTATTATTATTTTTAAGTCATACCCAGCAGTGTTCAGGGCTGACTCCTGGCTCTGCTCAGGGATCACTCCTGGCGGCAGGCTCTGGAGACCATATGGGGAGCCAGGGTTGGAACCCGGGTCCCCTGCATGCGAGGCAGGTGCCCTGTCCGCTGCACTATCTCTCTGGCCCCTCATCCACTCCTTCTTCCTGAGCTTCCTGGGATTTGGGGGCTGAGGGGTGGAGGGTTAACAGCACTGGAACTGTCAGCGGCCAGCCCCGACTCTGTCCACGCTTCCGTCAGGATGTGGAAAGCGGAGGTGTGGTTCTGAGGGAGGGCTGCCTGTGAGGACCCACTCAGCGGCCCCGCCACCCCGTCCCTGCCCCTGCCCAAGGGCTCGGCTGGAAATTGGTAGAGCTGAGTGGGTCTGGGCTCGTGGCTCCCTGCCTGCAGTACCTGGAGTGCGCCCTCCCCTCGGATCAAAGCACTGTCCACAAGCCGTCCTATGCCCTTGGCACACACAGGTGATGCTGTCCTTGGCTCTGCGGGTGATGCAGTGAGACTTCATCTTCCTTTTATAGGGACTTAGGGGATGCTTGGGCCACACCCAGCAGTGTCCAGTACTTAATCCTCGTGGGCTCAGGAATCCTGTGGGGTGCAGGGGATTGAGTCCAGCTTGTCGGCGTGTAAGGCCAGCGCCTTCCCCTTAGGACTGTCGCTCCAGCTCTTTCATTTATCTGTGGTCTTGGGGGAGGCTTGGGGATCCCTCGGTTCCTTGAGTGGATTTTCAGCTGACAGAGGCGTTCAGCTGTTGGCTCAGCCGATACGGGCCACAGGCCACAGAGGCAGAACAAGAGTGACAGAGAAGCATTGAGTCTGTCATGTTGGAAATGATGAATCAGAGCCGGCCTGTCTGGGTTTGATTCAGCTGCACCACAGGCCATGAAGGTAAATTATTGATGACTTTGCTCTCGGTTTCCCCACCTGTGAAATGGGGGCATCATCATGGTGCTGGCTCCGCCAGGGTTCTGAGCTCGAGTTACTCTATGGGTTTGATGCCCACCAGGTGGTCAGGGTCTGCTGGGTGTCCCACACACCTCCCTCCTTAGGAACGCCAGGGTTGGGGAAGGCGGGCAGGCTCATCATTCTTGAGCTGACCACGCCTCAGGGATCAGGAACACCACATCGTTGTGACTCAGGTGCTGGTGAGAGACAGGCAGTGGGCTTGTCACCAGCTGCCCTGAGAAAGGGCTGCAGCGCCTGGAATCAGAACCCCCTTGTGGAAGTCAGGATAGGGGCCCTGTGGGGGTGGGAAGAGGGTCGACTGGAGTGGTGCCATGGGGGACAGGCAGGCGTTGGGATCTGGCTGGGCATTCCATGAGGAACAGCATCTGTGAATGATGACCGGTCAGGACTTCCTTCAGTAAAGGTTCGTGGCTGGGTGACTGCCAGGTGAGAGGGGGAAGGTTTCCTGAAGAGGAAGGATCCTGCACTGAACCTCACAGTTAGGGGGAACTGCTGAGCCAGGGATGCCAAGAAAAAGTGGAGAGAGAGGGGAAAGGGATCATACTGTGATCCTTTGCCATTAGGATGGTGCTTATGTCAATATACATTTTTCAAAAATTCCTAAGAT
>JAOXYA010060801.1:0-11887 GCA_028565675.1 Sorex palustris | reverse complement strand
TACTCCTGGCTCTGCACTCAGGAGTTACTCCTGGCGGTGCTCAGGGGACCATATGAGATGCTGGGAATTGAACCCGGTTTGGCCGCGTGCAAGGCAAATGCCCTATCCACTGTGCTATCTCTCGAGCCCCCAAATTTTTAAAATTGTAATCAGATCTATCGGATTCCAAGCTACATCCCAGTTGCACCCAGGCAGAAATGGGCAGAGGTAACTTTCAATTCCCCTGGGCAGCAGGCCCAGCTATGAGGTGCCAGGGTCTCTAGTTCTGTGGCTGTCCCCTCTTCTACGGCCATTCCCAAGATGGAAAGCTGGCCACGTCTTTCCTCTCCTGGCACAGGTAGGGAAACACCAGCCCTCCATTGTGTGCCCCACTTCTGCCTGGGAGCTTTAGGATTTGCCATCACAGAGAATAGGAAGATCCTTCTGCAAGCCTAGGGCCCTGCCAACTTTAACATGTGATTCAGACTGCAAGGAGCAAGGCCTGCACCCTGGAGACATCAGCAATGGGGCAGACAGGGGAAGTCCTCCCGAAGTCAGCTGGACTGTGGTCCAGGCAGGAGGTTCCAGGAGTCAGAATACATCCCTTCTTATTTGGGTTTGGGACCACACCCAACAGTGCTCAGGAATTACTCCAACAGGGACTAACCCCTGACTCAGTGCTCAGGGATCACTCCTGGTGTGCTTGGAGAACCACATGTTGCTGAGGATTGGACCAGGGTCCGCCTCATTTAAAGCAAGAACCTTGACCTGTGTACCATTGCTCAACTCACTTTGTAATTTTTGGGGGAAAAAAATTAAGCATCCAGGTAGATGGTGTGGTGCCCTCCATCTGTAAGGCTCTGGGTTTCATCATCAGCATTGTATCCTTCGTGTATAACCCCAGTGGCCCCAGCACCATCGAGAGTGCCCCCCAATCAATATGTCAAATTGAATTTTTAAAGAGTGATTTCTTGGGGCTGGAGCAAATAACACAGTGGGTAGGGCATTTGCTTTGCATGCGGCCAACCCAGGTTTGATTCTCAGCATCCCATATGGTACCCTGAGCACCGCCAGGAGTAATTCTGGAGTGCAGAGTGAGGAGTAACCCCTGTGTATCGCTGGGTGTGACCCCCCCAAAAAAGAGTGACTTTTTTTTCCAAAAATAGAAATAGGACTCCCATATGACCCAGCAATAACACTTCTTGGCATCTATCCTCCAAACACAAAAGCAGTCATTCTAAAAGATCTATGCACGCCTATGTTCATTGCTGCACTTAGTACAATAGGCAAGTCACAGAAACAACCCAAATGCCCAGCTATGGATGAAGGAATCAAGAAGTTGTGGTATACATATGCACTGTAGAATACTATACAGCCCTAAGAAAGAAAATCATGCCATTTTCAGCTACATGACTAGAACTAGAGGATATCAAGCTGAGTGAAGTCAGTGAGGAAGAAAGGGATAGATACAGAATGATCTCATATTTGGGACCTAAAGGTACACAGCAAGATAGCAACAAAAGGCCAAAGATAACACAAAAGGGGAACTGATCCATATAATCAACTTAGTGGGGAGAGGATTTAGAAGGGAAGGGCACTGGGGTCCCTGGGGCAGAGGAAGGTGGGTACACTGGGGATGGATGTGGTATTGCAATTACGTGCACAGGAAACCACCAATACCAGTATCATAAATCACAGAACCTCAAGTAAATACTTTTAGAGTAGAGCAATTGCTTTTTTGGAAAAAGATTAAGATTTTGAATGAAATACAAGAGAGAAGTAAGGAAACTTAAGTTATGCCCTACTTCCTCTTCCATTTTTCTCTCATGATGTTCTCCTCTGAGCTCAGAGCTCCTTTTTTTCTCATCTGGTTGGTTGTTATGGCATTGTCCATAAATTTTGAGCCTTGCACCATCTGCTAAATTGGAGTGGCAAGCATTTTTCTTGTTGTTTTCTTGGTTTGACAATCATTGTCTGAAAGAACCATTTCATTTGCAGTCAGGGATGCTGTTCTAGAACTAATAGTACAGGCTCTGAAACCCATTAGATAATTAACGCTTCTTCTTATTTATTTGGCTGTTCGTCTGGAGGCCCAACCCAGGGGTGCTCGGGGACATTACTCCCAGCTGGGGGCTTAGGGGATTGCTTCTGGTGGTGCTGGAGGGTGGTACAGTTGCAGGGATGGAATCTGGGGCTCCCACATGTGAAGATGGTCCTTTAGCTCATCTCCTCAGACCACAGTAAACTTCTTTTTGATTTTGGGGCCACACCCAGCTGTACTCAAGGCTTGCTTCTGGCTCTGAGCTCAGAGATCAACTCCTGGCAGGTCTCAGGGGACCTTATGGGGTGCCAGGGAATGAACCCAGGTTGGGGATTTAATCCAGGTTGGTTATATGCAAGGCAAGTGCCCTACCCACTGTACTATCTCTCCAGCCCCTCACAATTTTTAAATGAGTTTTGAAAACAGATACTGGGCCATCGTTTGGTTTATTCTCCTACAAGGAGGCATGTGAGAACTCTTTCTAATTTTTCAAACACTTTGCCTAATTTCTTTCCTGCACATCTTCCTGGGTTTTTTTTCCCCCTTTTTCTTCAATTTCACCCTGACAAGCTCCCAACTTCAGCTGTTGTCCTGTCCCTTCTAGGTCACCCTGACTCTCAGCTTTATTTGACTTAAATCAGCCAAGTGTGTATTCCTCAAGCCCCAGCAACCAACACTGAGCAGAGGAGAAAAAGACAAATTGTGTTAGTGAGAGACTGCAGAGTAGGTGCAGGTGAGCTGAGCTACAGGCCCCCCGTCCCCACTGACCCCATCAAGGTTTCTGCATCCTCCAGCCACAGCAACCCTGCCAGTGAGCTCGTCTCGTGCTTACGTGTTTTCGTGTGAATTTCAAACATTCAAACATCACGAATGTGAAGCATAAACATTCAACCCGCCATGGCATTTTAATGAGGTTCAAGCGGGTTCAACAAGTTCCATTACTTGCAGTTGGGTAAAAAGCCTCGCAGGCTGTTCACTTCCGTCAGTTTGGGACCGTTACGGCCAAGACAAACTGTGTTTTCTGAGCTCTTTAAAGGTGGGGAGGTTTGTGGGCAGATGGAGGACATCCACCCGGCCCTCCTAGGCACTGCCGAGCTGGGCCAGCCACCCAAAAGCTCCTGAAGATGAAATAAATGGCGAAGGGACCAATTCACGTGCCTTCTGAAAACAGTCCCAAGGCCTCCCTGCCTTGCTCCCTGGGCGTCTCAGATCCTCTATACCTCTGAAGCTCTTAGATGCTTCCATGGATCCCAGTGGCCTTCTAATGAAGCTTTTGTGTAGCCCACACTGCTGTAATAAAAAGGCTGACATAGGGCCAGAGAGATGACTCCATGGGCTGAATTCCTCCTTCGCAGCAAGCAAAGGAGTCTGGTACCTTGTGCTCGGCTCACTTGCAGTAAGTCTGCTCTCAAATGAGGGGGGACAGAAGTCAGGGGGTGCCTGGGACCCCTCACACATATCTCCCAACAGCCTCCCAGGGCCAGCAGAGGACGTGTTTGCAGAACTGACAATCTTGGGCTTTGCACTTGTCTTATTGGGCAGCATTTGTGATCAGGAGCCTTCTTTGATCTATGAGGGGGTGGGAGTGGTACTGCCCTAACCTCTGGGAGCTTACTTTTATTTAGGGGAGCAGGGAGGGCCTCACCTGGCTCTCTGCTCAGGCGCCACACCTGGCAATGCTTGGGGAACCAGATATGGTACCAGGATTCAAACCATTGGCATGGCCGCCATCACAGGCCAGTCACATGCCTTAACCTTTGTATTATTTCTCCAGCCGGAAACTTTTGTCTTTTTTTATTTGAGGGCCACACCCAGAAGAGCTGGTGTGAGGCAGGGTAGGGGCTACTCATGGCAGTGCTCTGGAACCATGCGGTGCCAAGGATTAAGGATTAAAGTCTCATGTATGCCAGGCAAATGCTTTACCCTTAAGCCAACCCACCCGCCCTGGGAGTTTACATTTTAAGAAGCAACGAGGTCAGCCTTGAACAGGTTGTGCTGACCAGAATGCAAAGGGCAAACGCAACAGATGAGCCACTCGTGGAACACAGTCACACAGATCAGGACCAGAGAGACACAGTGCAGTGAAAACCCCAGTCATTACGCCTCTTTCCCACTCTTCACTTCCCACAATCTCCCCAGCAAATTCCCACCCCTTTCCTCTAATCAGTTACTTTATCTGCCCCCACCCCCATGCCTTTCTCCGGTAAGCAATTCCCTTCCCTTCCACCATGCCTTCTTTCTGCTAAGCTCTCATCTCCCTTGCAAGAGTTTCTCGAAGCTCCCAAACAAAAGTGAGTCACTTTTAGCTCCATAATCCCCAAGCACTCTTTTTCCGTTGTGCAAATTCTAAGGTATAATTGATATACAATGTATATTTAATTCCAAGTGTCCAACATCAGACTTTACTCTTTGTATATATTGCAAAATGCTTACCACAATAGGTCAAGTTAAAATCTGTCTCCAAACAGAAATGCAGATTTTTTTCCTCTCGAGAGTTTTTAAGATTTACCATTTTGGCTGCTCTCAAAGAGGCAATGGAGTATTGTTTCCAGAAAACTTATTTGCAGATAGAGCTAGTTATCCTATTGTGTGCATTATGATTAGGTATGTATACATGTGCCACTGTACCTGATGTAGAATAAGAATTTCACCAAATTTGGGGAGCCAGAGTGTTAGTACAGTGAGTAGGGCGTTTTGCCTTGTATGTGGCTGGCCTGCATTCAATCCCCAGCATCCCATCTGGTCCCCAGAGTCCTAAAGGAGTAATTCCTGAGTGCAGAGCCAGGAGTAACCCCTGAGTGCCGCCAGGTGTGGCCCTAAAACAAAACAAACAAAAAAAGAATTTCAACAAATTTTGTGTACCAGTACTTTACCACAGAATTGGAAAATAATAAGGATGAAGTGAAGTATGTGATTCTTCAAATGGTAGAAGTCTTATGCTGTCTATGTGGCTATAATTAGGATTATTCCTAGCTACCCTTCCTCCTAGTATCCCCTCCGCTTCTCAGTAGTTCCAACATCCTCCCAACTCCCAAGCATGAGGCCGAGTCTGGGGCTTCTGTTCCTTGTGGGAATCCAGTCTATGTGGCACTGGGTCACTATGTCCTGTGTCCTCCAAAACCAGCCACCATGCTTGGCTTAGAGATGACCACATGACATAAACCAGCCAATCTAAGTCCTCCTTGATATGCTTACTGAGCCTAAGAGATAAAGTGCTCTCTTACTATGAAGAGGGTGTGACTCAGCAACTTCTGATTCCTTAGGTGGGCAAAGCCCAGACCACAAGCCAAGCAGAGTCAAAAAGAGGAGAAAGAGAATAAGACAGCCCTTTTTTTTTTGGCTTTTTTTGGGTCACACACAGCATTGTTCAGGGGTTACTCCTGGCTCTGCACTCAGGAATTACTCCTGGTAGTGCTTGGGGGATCATATGGGATGCTGGGAATCAAACCTGGGTCGGCCGCGTGCAAAGCAAATGCCCTACCCGTTGTACTATTGCTCCAGCCCCAACACAGCCATTGTTTTTTATTACTGTTTTGGAACCACACCCAGAAGTGCTCATGGCCTTCTCTTGGCTCTGAGCTCAGGGAACAGTTCTAGTGAGGTTCTGGGGATCAAACATAAGTTGGCTGCATGCAAGGTAAGTGTCCTACCCACCTATCATCCCGGCCCCAGACACAGCCATTCTTTTGTTTGGGGGCCACACCCAGTAGAGCTCAGGGCCTACTTCTGGCTCTGCACTCAAGCATCACTGTTGGCAGAGCTCAGTAGACCATATGTGGTGCTGGGAATTGAACACAAGCCAACTGTATGCAAAGCCAAGTTGATCAAGGCCATCCCGTGGCCCCGTGGCCATTCTTACAACCAATTGTTGTCACTGTGGGCATCCTAACAGTTGGACTTCAGGTAGATTTTACTATAACTCCAAAACAGAAGACTCGAGTGTCCAAACACATGCCCAATCTGTGTGACGTCCTGCGTTTTACCACCTGTGCTTCTTCATAGCAATTAATAAGTAAAAATAAATCTCACCCAACTCCTAACTACAATAAGCTTCAACCATTCAGCATTATGGTCTATCATCTGTTTCCTTCAACTCCACATTTATTCAACGGGAGCTGGGAAGCAAAGCCCCTTCCAAGACCAGTTTTTGCCTCTGCCTCTGTCCTGACCACTGTCCTTGTATCACTGCAGGTGGCCTGCTGCAGGATATTGGGAAGTTAGAGCCGAACAGAGTCGGAGTGATTTGCGGCTCTATTTCTCACTCCTGGGCCATGTGACTTACATTATTCACAGAGCTTCTCTGGCCCTTATGCTCACCATCTCAAACAGATAATCCCCACACTGTGAGACTATTGTGAGTATGGCATCAAGAGAGGTTGTGTTCTGTGGCCCTCTACTCAGAGGTGACAACAGTGACTGCAGCAGCCAGTCCGGGCTCTATTGGTGGGGCTGGCAATGCCTCCATCCTGTTTCTCTTGAAGTCCTAATGACCTTATTTGAAAAAAAAAAAAAAGATAACTGTCACCAATTCAGAAAACTAGGCCCAGGCACCAGATGTTTGGTGGGCCACTGGGTAGAGAACAAAAGAAGAAACAGCTGGGGGAGGAATCTGGGGCAGGCAAGAGGGAGTCTTGGGTCATCGAGTCCCAAGCGCCTGGGCAGTCATAAGAGGGAAGCGCCATGGGAGGCCAAGGGTCTAGCCTTTTGGAGGTCAGACTGCTGTGACAGAACCCAGGAGAGAAGGGACTGCCCCGCCCCAGGAGATGCTGGCATCAGTGCTCATGAACTTAGTATACACGTGATAGACCATGAATGTGTAGTGGTCGGATCTCTATGAAACAGCAAAATAAAATCTACTTCTTCCTTTTCCTTCCTTCCTTCCTTCCTTCCTTCCTTCCTTCCTTGCTTCCTTCCTTGCTTCCTTCCTTCCTTCCTCATTCCTTTCTTCCTTCCTTTGCAGGGTGGGAGGAGAGTGTGCTCCCAAGTGGTGCTTGGGAAGCCAAGGGCCCTACCAGCAATTCTCAGCCAACTAGGCTCAGTGCAGAGTCCTGGGATGTGGGACTGCCCATCTCAGCAGTGCCCAGGATGACCTGGTGGTGCCCAGGGGACCATATGAGTCCTGGATCAAACCAGGATCAGTTGTATGATAGACGTGTACCCTAAATGCTGAACTACTTTCCAGTCCCTTTCTTTTATTTTTTTGGCAGGAGGCAGAGGGCATTAGGCCACACCTGGTGGTATTCAGGAATCATTCCTGGCTCTGTGCTCAGGTATCACTTCTAGTGGTACTCAGGGGACAATATGGGATGTTGGGGATTAAACCAGGGTTGGCCACATGCAAGGCAAATAAATACCTTAACTGTGTATGATATCTTCAGCCTCTTTCTTTTTTGAATAAACACCCTTTTTTATTTTTTATTTTTTTAAAGAGGTCACTCTATATATACTTTTATTTATTTATTTATTTATTTTACAAATTGTGGTTATACCTACAATCACCTCAATTTAAAAAACCACTGGGAAAATGGGAAATAGCACAAGAGCACTGGTAGAGAGTCTTGGACAATATACACCCTTTTTTTAAAAAAAAGTTACTTCTTTTTAAATTTAATTGTTTTAATTTAATAACCATGAGATAGACAGTTACAAAGTTGTTCATGGTTGGGTTTCAGTCATACAGTGTTCCAATAGCCATCCCTACACCAGTGTACATTTCCCACTACCAATGTCCCTAGTTTCCCTCCCACCACACTCTCCCACCCACCAGCCTGCCTCTATGGCAGGCACTTATGGTTTGCAATACAGGAACTGAAAGCTTATCATGTCTGTCCCTTTGCCTGCTTTCAGCACTCAGTTCTTGTCCAGAGTGATCAACTATCATTGTCATAGGGGCCCTTTCTTTATCCTAATTGCCCTCCTACCACCACCTGTGGCAAGCTTCCAGCTGTGGACCAATCCTCCTGGTCCTTGTTTTTACTGTCCTTGAGTATTAGTCTCATACTATATTTTTGAACGTCTCACAAATGAGTGCAATCATTCTATATCTGTCCCTCTCCTTCTGGGACATGATTCTCAGCATGATACTCTCCATGTCCATCCATGTATAAGTAAATACCATAACTTCATTTTTCCTAACGGCTGCATAGTATTTCATTGTGTAGATGTACCATAATTTCTTTATCCATTTGTCTGTTCTCGGGCACTCAGATTGTTTCCAGATTCTGGCTATTGTGAATAGTGCCACAATGAACACAGAAGAAGTTGCAGATGGCTTTTCTTCTGTGTGTGTTTGGGATCCCCAAAACAGAGGGTGTTGCTGGATTAAATGGGAACTCAATTTCTAGATTTTTAAGGAATGCCCATATTGTTTTCCAAAATGGCAGGGCCAGTCAGCATTCCCACAAACAATGAAGGAGGGTCTCTTTTTCCCTGTATCCATACCAGCACTGGTTACTCTTGTTCTTCTGGATGTGTGAACAACTCCTCTTATCCCTACCTTTTTCTGTTCAATCACTGAATGTGCAGAGGTGCCAGGTGGCTGTAGAATCTCTTCAGTGATCACACACTCCGTTGTGGCTGAGGGGTCCCCAATACATCACCCCCACCTCCTCCTCCCTGCCGTGTACCTGTGGGAAACACCAGAAACAGAACACACAATCTCACACTCCAGGCAGAAGCTTTGGCCACGGGACCATTCTGGGTGATGCTCTTTTCTTTCCTTGACCATTGCGGGGTCGGCTGATAGTTCCTGAAGAAAACAAACAGGGCTAGGCCCTGGGGCCTAGATTTCACCTTCTATGCAATGGAGGTTCCTGGTGTCGCCCCTCTCCTGGCCAGGGTGCCCTGCTCTGTCAGGGGGATGGAGAAGCAGGTGGGTGACATCTGTCCCTTAACAGTCCCTTCCCAAGCTACTGCTCTGAGTTCTGGTCATCCTCCAGCTCCACAGGACTCAGGCTGGGGCTGGTCTCCACTCCCAAACACCCCTGCTGCTTTTATTTCCAAAGTAGATGGGGTAGGGGGTGGGGATGGCCTCCTCCATGTCTGTAGATGCTTCTCCTAAGACAAGAATGGGGAGTGCATTGAGAGAAAGAACCTTCTCCACATGGAGAAAGTGAAGCAGAACCTGGGGTCGGGGTAGGAGGGAGAGGGACCCTCTTTAACAGCTTTCTGTTTATTTACTTTAAAAAATATATTGCTCCATCGTAAAAATTCCCAAAATAGTTTCATCCCCAACCAGACTGACTGGCGAGTGACCAGCTTCCAGGGCCACAGGAGACGGCCCCTGGAGGACCACCAGCCTCACGTCCTGCCGGGTGGGCCCTGGACGGTGGGAGGCCCAGAATCAGGCCAGACTCAGGGGGGCCCTCTGGGCAGTGGCAGGATTTTCCCCCAGAGGCTTTGCAAGTTTATTTTCAGCTGAGAAGGTGGGGAGAAGCGGGAGGCTCATGGCCAGAGGTGGGAGAGATGCTCCTCCCCCCTTGCAATGCTCTCTCCCACACTCTGCTCCACACCTTCTTGCCCCGCGGTTCTCAGCTTTAATAGCAGCATTTCCCACAGCTCTGTTCTCAAAATCCTCTTCCCAAAATGACCTAAATTAGGGGCTGGGCTGAGCTGGACCATCTCATACGTTCGGCAAACTCTTGCTTTTGGCCTTGGAGAAGTTTCCAGTTTGTATCCACAGAAGAGAGTAGGCTTTTTTTTTTCCTAGCCTCTGTATGCACCATGGGCAGGATGTGGATCAGTGCTTCTCCCTGTCCTCCGCACACACAGCAGACCTCCAGAGAGCATCCTTCCTTGTGACAGAGCAGTCCCATACCTCATGGGGCTCTGAAAGTTCTGGATCATCTGTGGCAGATCACGAAGTTCCCAAGTGCCGGAAGTGAGCTTGGAACCCAGTTCTGCCTCCCAAACCCGGATGTTCCCTCACATCACTAGCAGGATCTAGCCAGTTGCAGAAGAAGAAGGACTAGGAGCCATAACTGTGTCTTCTGGAACTTCCTGTCCACCCTGGGCAGGAAGAAGGACGGCGTAGAGACCACCCCCAGGAGACGCCACACTGGGTGCTTCTTATTTCATAGGCACTCAATAGGAATGTGTTGGTTGCTGAGGGAACATTCCCTGTGTGGGGAAACTGGATATTTGGCATTCCATGTGTAGGAACCTATTTCTATTTGGAGATTAGAGAGTTGGGGAGGGGGTCAAGGAGATTCTACAGGGCTTAAGGCACTTGCCTTGCATCTCACCATCTCCCATTCAATCCCAATACCACATGGTCCCCTGCACACGGCCAGGAGTTGCTCCTGAGCATTGCTGAATGTACCTCAACTGTCCCCCCCACCCCCAAAGTTGCAAGACAACTCCTGCTACTACAGCCTAGAGCTTCTAGGATGACTTTCTGAGCTAATTCAAATGGGCACCCTCATGCCTTTGAAAGACCCAGATTTTCTCTCTAGAGCTCCCTCATCTCGATTTCACCAGTCCTTCAGGTTTTAGTTATATTGAAGTAGAAATAAAGTTACCTCAGAATCCCCTAAATTAAGTTACTTGATTTAATTAATTTACCTTCACTGACCTTCCTACGCAATCCAAGTTATTATACAATGACTTGCCTGGCAAATTCAGCTTTAAGACAAACCCTGGATGTGTGTGGTGGGGGTGAGGGAGGAGAGTGAGCAATCTGAGGAATGACGATGTTTCCCCCACGTCACTGCACTCAGGAGAGCAGGTGCCACAAAACAGGGAATAAGATGACAGCTACGTCCTTGGACGGTTTCCGTTCCTACAAAGCTTTGCACCCCTTGGCATCCTCCATGGATTCTACTGTTTAAGACATTTATCTCTGTGTACCTTAACCCTCCAATGCAAGGTACCGGCTTGGCGACCCCCCAAACCATGTGTATCCTATTTCAATTGGGACGTTTTCTTCAAGGGTAACCTTAATGGAATGGTTTTCTTCTTCTTTTTTTGGCTTTTTGGGTCACATCCAGCAATGCTCAGGGTTTACTCCTGGCTCTGCACTTAGAAATTACTCCTGGCGGGGCTCAGGGGACCACATGGTATGCCGGAGATTGAACCTGGGTCAGCCCTGTGCAAGAAAAACACCCTGCCCACTGTACTATCTCTCCGACCTGTGGTTTTCTTCTTTAGACACTGACATTAGGAGCTGACCCACACTTAGCACTACACCATATTGTCAGATGTTGTGGGAAATCAGATCATAGAGCCAAACCAGAAAATAAGCCTCTTCACTTCCACAGAGACACCTGCTGTGTATTTGCAGAGTAATTTAAATATTGATATGTATTTATTCTATCTCTTAATCACAGAAGGAAAACTGCAAAGAAGAATTGAACCCAGAGAGGGTTACTGGGAACATTGGTGGTGGAGAATGGGCGCTGGATGAGTACTCAATCATTGAATAACTGAAACATAATCATGAAAGTTTATAAGTTTATAACTATCTCACGGTGATTCATTTAAAAATGTAAAAATAAACAAATAAAAATAAGAAGAATTGAAACCAGGGCCCTGGACCCAAGAGGCATGTATGTCTCACTAAACTTTTTAAGGGATGTGTGATTTTTTTTCCTCCCCAAAGTCTTTTCTTAATAGAGCTGAAGAGATAATACAAGCAGGTAGTCTTTGCCTTGCATTCAGCCAACCTAGTTTAATCCTTGGAATCCCATATGGTTTCCTGAGCCAGGAGGAAGCTCTGAGTCTGCTGAATATGGCCCAAAAAACAAAAAAAAACAAAAGTTTTAAAAAAAAAACCCTCAGTTTTTTCTTAAAGAATTTAATGGGTTTAAATCTTTCCTTTAAGCCTCACACCCCCCCCCCCCCCCCCCCCCCCCCCCCCCCCCCCCCCCC
>JAOXYA010060770.1:0-11888 GCA_028565675.1 Sorex palustris | reverse complement strand
TGGAGGAGGCCCCAGTCCCAATCCGAGCAGGCTTGGAGATCTACGCCCCGGGTCCTGCACACCTGGGTTCCTCTGCCAGTTCCTTCATGCGTGAGGCTTTTCCGAACGTGTGGAGAGTGGTCTTAAGCATGGCTGTGGCTGGAACCAGAGGTCTTCAGCTGCCGGGGCTCTGCTCGGGTGGGGAGGAAAACTCAACCCACCCTCCTCCAAGGGGCTCCAGTGAGGACAGCCAGGGGCTGGGATGAATGGAGACGTTAAGGGCGCCCGCTCAAGTAAATCAATGAACAGTGATACAGTGTGACAGTGATATAGGATGACAGTGATACAGTGTGACAGTGATATCCCACCAAAAGTGTGGTCCTTCTATGTCTGTCTTTCTCTCTCTGACTCATTTCACTCAGCAAGATACACTCCATGTCCATCCACTTGAAACGCGAATTTCATGACGCAATGGCCTCTTTGTATCTGCATTGCAAATCGCAGCGCCCAAAATGAGAGAGAGAGAGAGAGAGTGAGAAGGCTGGTCCCTCCCACCAAGGCAGGGAGTGGGAGTGGGGTGGGGTGGGGCTGGCAGGGGAGACGCTGGGAACATGAGAGCTGGAAAATGTGCACTGATGGAGGGATGGGTGCTCAAGCATTGTGTGACTGAAACGTAATCATGCAAGTCTGTAACTGTATCTCTCGGTGATCCGATACAACTTCTTAAAAATCACAGTCACTGTCCTCGAGTTGTTCATTGATTTGCTCGAGCAGGCCCAGTAACATTGTATTTTTTTTTTTTTTTTGCTTTTTGGGTCACACCCGGGGATGCTCAGGGCTGACTCCCGGCTCATGCACTCAGGAGTTACTCGTGGCGGTGCTCAGGGGACCCTATGGGATGCTGGGAATCGAACCCGGGTTGGTCGCGTGCAAGGCAAACGCCCTACCCGCTGTGCTACCTCTCCAGCCCCAATATTTTATATTTTTATGTTAAATAGAAGCATAGTAACATACTGAATATTTTATATTTAAATATATAAAGATTTTATATTTTTTTACATTTTGTATTGTTATATTAAATAGTAGCATTGTAACATACTGAATGTTTCATATGTAAATATATAACTCTTTTGTATTCAATATTAAATATGAATAATAGAATAATCTGTAGCACTATCGTCCCGTTGTTCATCGATTTGCTGGAGCGGGCACCAGTCATGTCTCCATATTGAGACTTGCTGTGACTGTGTTTGGCATCTCGAAGACGCCATGGGGAGCTTGCCAGGCTCTGCCGTGCTGGCGGGATACTTTCAGTAGCTTGCTGGGCTCTCCAAGAGGGGTAGAGGAATCGAACCCCTGTTGGCCGCATGCAAGGCCGTCGCCCTACCCCGCTGTGCTGTCACCCTTTAAGAGATAGAAACGTAAATTATTGGGACCTAAAAGGAGACTCTCAAAGCAGGGCGAGTTTGTCAGGGGGAATGAAACACAAAACAACCCCATATAGCCCACCCCACCCCCGGGCCGACAAAGTCATGACAAGTATAACAGTTGTGTGCACAGACCTGCAAAAATCACAGCGCTGGCCCCATTGATGCTGAAAATCACAGTCCTCGCATTTTGAAAAAATAAAAGGTTTTAAAGGGCAGAATCCTACATAATTTTTCCTCATTGCTTTTATTTCATCGAAGCACTGTGATTTACCAAGTTATTCATAGTGGTTGAGTTTCAGGGATATAATAGTCTACGGCCAATTCCAACTCTCTTCCATTGTACCTCCATCATTTTATAAAATAAATTTTTTATAAAAAAAATTTTGTTATAAATAAAAAAAAATTATGTCCCTCTCGGAGAGCCCAGCAAGCTACCGAGAGAATCACGGCTGCATATCAGAGCCTGGAAAGTTACCCATGGCGGAGTCAATATGCCAAAAATAGTAACCATAACGGGTCTCATTCCTCTGACCCTGAAAGAGCCTCCAATCGTTGGAAAAGATGAATAAGGAGTTGCTAAAATCTCAGGGCTGTGGGGGCTGAAGCAATAGCACAGCAGGTAGGGCGTTTGCTGCCGACCCGGGTTCGATTCCCAGCATCCCATATGGTCCCCTGAGCACCGCCAGGAGTAACTCCTGAGAGCAGAGCCAGGAGTAACCCCTGTGTATCACCGGATGTGACCCAAAAAGAAAAAAAAAGCTTAAAGGAATAGCAAATGGCATAATCAGAAAATAAATCAATAAAAGTCAATTTGTGATAATGAATTGCTCTATATTTTCTAACCTTTCTTAGTCTAGTCGGGGACAACTATTGGCACCATTTCTGAGTGCCACACTCAGGCCATGTGACAGGAAGTTTCTCCTGCCCTTTAAAGGAGCTCTTTGAATGCTTCTTGTAAAACTGGTTCCAGGGCAGGTGCCTTGCCACTGTGCTATCTCTGCGGCCCCACATTCCTCTTCACTGGGTTTATCTTTCAGAAACACATATGATAATGTCTGTGTGCTGCCTGAGCACCTCGTTGACTTGACCTTAGAGTAGAAATTTTCATTTCTTTTTTTTCTTGCTTTTGGGACCACACCCAGGGTTGCTTGGGGACTACTCCCAGCTCGGTGCTCAGGGGTGCTCTCTCCCACAGTGCTCCAGGGACCATGAAATGGTGGGGATCAAACCCAGCCTCATGTGTCCACTGCAGATGCTCAGTCCTTTGAGTCGTCTCTCCAGCCCCAGGAATTCGAATGTTTGGAGCTTACTACGCTGGGAGGCCCCATCATGTGCTAATTCTGATCCCCCTTTCTGGGGGCTGAGACCTCTTCCCCAAGTTTTCTGCCGCTGTTTGCTGTTCTGCAGATGGAGATTTTGTGTTGCCTTGTGCCTCTGGGGCGGTTCCTGCATCTGGAACGCTTGCTGCTCCCCCTCCTCTTGCAAAAGCACGGACCCTCTCACAAGGCTGATTCGAATGATTGCTCCTTACCAGACTGTCTCTCCGTCGAGAGGAATCTCCACTTGGCTCCCTGTGCTCCGGTGATGTCGGCCTGAACTGGGGCGTTTCAGATATCCTCTGGTGGGGCTCCTGTGTGGTTCTGGGGATTGAACCCGGGTCGGCCATGTGCAAGGCAGGAGCCTCCCCCGCTGCACTGCTGCTCTGGCCCCAGTTGTTACTCTTTTTTTTTTCTTTTTGGGTCACACCCAGCGATGCTCAGGAATTACTCCTGGTGGTGCTCAGGGGATCCTATGGGATGCTGGGGATTGAACCTGGGTCTTCCATGTGCAAGGCAAACGCCATCCCCACTGTGCTCTCTCTCCGGCCCCCAGTTGTTAATCTTCTTCCATCTGGAGGATTCCCTAGTACACAGGGGTCCACATGCAGAGCCATAATCATGACATCCGCCCTTGCCTGTCCTCCATATTCTCCCTGAATTCAAGGGTTAGAGGCGGTCCCCTTCCCACACTGTTAAATCACACTCGTTATTTAATTCTTTGTACTGGAGCTATAGGACAGCAGGAAGGCACTGGCCTTGCATGTGGCACCCCTGAGGGCCCCCTGATCCTGAGCGCAGAGCCAGGAGTCAGTCCTGAGCACCAGTGAATCAGCTTCAAAAGGCCTCTTTCTCCTGAGTCAGCAGTCCCTAAATTTATTTAGCCTACAGGTCAGTGTTGTGTGTGTGTGTGGGGGGGGGGATCATGCAGCATTTCCCTCTCCCCATTCACCGTTTTTAAGCACAGAAAACGCCCCCAGTGACCCCCTGGCTTCTCCCCCACCCCAGGGGGTGGTAGCGCCCACTTTGGAAAAGGGCAGAGACAAACAGTAATTGAGATAGAAAAGTCAACACAGTATCGGAAACTATTTTCCAAGTGGGAAGGCTTTTGGGGAGTGGCAGGGAGTGTTCGGAGGTGGGGCGGGTGAGGGGACAGTGCCCTGGCCCGGAGTCCGGTGTTGGTGCCGGGGAGCTTGGAAGCCAAGGCAGCCAGAACGTTCCTTCTTGTTTGCAAAGACACCCGCGGGCTTGGAAGGGAGAGGAGAGAGTGAGGAGGCAGGGAGATTCTTCCTGGCTTTCCTTGGTATTCTAACCTTCCTTCCCAGCAGGCTCGGTCCCCACCCCTTGCTATTGTTTTTCCAGGGAAAGTGGGTGTTAGAGATCAGATCAGACTTGGGGAAATGAAGAAGAGTTCAAATGCCTTTTCTGTCCCCTGGGCATTAGGAACCTGGGGTCTGGGGTCTGCTGATTTCCTTGAGATCATGGTCTTTTGTGGGACCCAAATGTGAATCCTTCTAAACACTCCGCTTGGGGATGGAAAGAAGGTAAATGAACTGAGGAAGAAGAGAGGAAGGAGGAGGAAGAGGAGGAGGAGAAGGAGGAGGGAGAGGAAAAGGAGGTGGAGGAAGATGAGTCAGAGGGAGAGGGTCAGCGCCTGCAGGGAAAGGGGGAAACAGAGCAGCAGCTGAGCAGGCCGCGGGGGATGGCTGAGTACTGGGTCCCACAGGGGCCCGACATTCTGCAGGAGATCGGGGAGCATCTCCAGGTGTAGCCCAGACCCCTGCCCCCTGCCCCAGAGGCTCTGGGACTGGAGCTATCTCTAAGAGGCGGAATGGATGGAATGTGAGACTGAGTTCAGTCCTTAGCACTGCAACCCCTCCCGGTGCCCCCAGATTGGCTGGGCCTGAGCGACACTCCGTTGCTGGGCTAGCGAGCCCCATTACCAGGCCAGGCATTGCTGTCAGTGACCCTGAGTTTCCCTGAGTGAATGAATGAGCAAGTGGACGGATGAATGAATGCAGCAGAGCCCCTACTGAGTAGCAGTCTGTACTGTAAGACCTGAGCTAAGGCAGCCCCAGCAAGCAGAAGGGCCTGTCCCCAAGGCCCCCGACTGGCCTTCAGGCATTCCCCTGCTCCCGACTCACGGGCTATGCCTGGGCTTCCTGTGGTCTGGAATTCGACAGTTTGCTGGAACGATGTGGAGAATTCGGGCAAGCACTTTTATTGTCTTGGTATCTTGTGTGCTGCGGCCAGGTGCATGGGAGGTGCTTGAATCTAGGGTAAAATTGCTTTGACACAGTGGGGAGGAAGCTGATCTCGCACACAGCCAAGCAGCATTCGATCCCCGACATCACATAAGGCCCCGAGCACTGCCAGGAGTGAGTATTCCCAGAGTGCAGAGCCAGGAATTACCCCTGGACATCTCTGGGTGTGGCCCCCCAAACCAAAACAATGAAAAAAATTTAAAATACAGCACAACGCTGAGGAGTGGATCAGCCTCTAGGCGCTGCTTGGCCCTTGGCCGACTGTCCTCATCCCCTAAGCTGCCCGCAGCCCATGTGTCCTTTATGCTCTTTGATCAGGGAACACTTGGGAGTGGATTTTGATGTTCCAGCCGAGGGCGAGAGGTACCGCCTCTACCTCCACTCTCTGTCTCTCCTGCCTCAGTCAAAGCCCCAACACCTGCCGGGGTGGTCCCTGGGGTGGTCCCTGCGCAGGCTTTCACTCTCCTGGTCTGAGGTGGGCTCCAGGGAAGCCCTTGCAGATGGAAATCAGGTCTGCAGCCCACCATGCCCTGCCCTGTCCTGGGCAGCAGAGCCCAGGGTACGCCTCCTCAGACTCCTGCTGGGCTACACTGCCACGCTGCTCCTACCCTCCTGTTTCTCAAATGCTTTGGCTCTCCCAGGTTTTCAGGCTCAGTTCTGCAAGCACCTGCTCTAGTTCCTACACCTCCACTTCCTCTTCCTCCTCCTCCTCATCTTCCTCCTCCTCCTTCTCACCTTCCTCCACCTCCTCCTCTTCCTCCTCTTCCTCTTCTTCCTCCTCCTCTTCCTCCTCCTTTCCTCTTCCTCCTCTTCCCCTCTTCCTCCTCCTTTCCTCTTTTCTTCCTCCTCTTCCTCTTCTTCCTCCTCCTCTTTCCCTCTTCCTCCCTCTTCTTCCTCCCTCCCTCCTTTCTCCTATTTTTTGTTTTTTTGAGGCCACACCTGGAGGTACTCAGCTCTGACTCCTGACTCTGCACTGAGGGGTCACTCCTGGTGGGGCTCAGAGGCCCCTATATGGTGCTTGGGACCAAACCCAGGTCAGCCACGTGCAACGCAAGTGCCCTCTCTGCCATCCTATCTCTGCCCTGTACTATAATTTATCTGTTAATCATAGTGAATCACCACATAAGTGTGGATCAGAGTGCACACATCTGTAGTGTTTTGTTTTTTCTTTTTAATTTTGCGGTGCCAGGGACTAAACACAGCAAGAACTCTGGGTGATCTTCTCTTGCCTCCAGGCTTACGGGGCCACCTGTGAGGCTAAACTCTTGGGCTGGAGAGGTAGGACAGTAGACCCAGGTGCTGGGATCACCCCATAGGGTCCCTCATTCCTCCTAGGTGTGACCCCCTGAGCGCAAAGCCAGGAGGAAGCCCCAAGTACTGCCAGGTGTGATCATATGGAATGCCAGCCATCAGACCTGTGTCGGCAGTCTACAAGACGCACTTTATCCATTTTACTATCTGGCCATTCTGTGCCAAGTTTTTTTGTGGGTTTATTTATTTTTTCTTTTTGGCAAAAATTCAAGCTGTATCTATTACTGTCCAGATACCAAAATAAATAAATAGAGGTAAAATAAAATTCTCTTAAGTTCTCAAATCCCGCCCCTCCTCCCTGAGTCACTCGCCCATCTACCTGTTATTATTACCCTGGACCAGGTCTTAATCTGCTCCTTGCCCTGTCTTGATCTGAGTTCTGGGCGGCCTTGTCCTTCCTTGCTCAGACCAGAATCTTTGGGGTTACCCTTGACTCCTTCCTTTCATGTTGCCTGGCTCTGAGCCACCAGCCAGCCTCCCTGCGGACGCCCTTTGAGATTAGATTTGACAATCTCGCTCAGCCTCCTCATCTCCCTCCTCTGTCATCATCCTTGACCTGGTTTGGGGTCACAGCTGTGGGGTAGTGGCATGCAACAACTGCACACCTGTCACCCTGGCCTTCTGGCATACTGTACCCAGCACCCTCTTTTGTTTATTGGTAGGTTTGGTTTCTGGGTCACACCCAGCGATGCTCAGGGCTTACTCCTGGCTCTGCACTCAGGGATCACTCCTGACGGTGCTTTGGGAGCCATATGGATGCCGGGGATAGAACCCAGGCTGATTGCAGGCCAGGCAGAGCCCTTCCCCGGTCTCTGTCCCTGGCCCATGGCTATCATCTTTTTTAACAAGGAAGAGATTTTTGTCTCTTCCCAGTAGCTCCCTTGTTGAATTAAGTGGATTTTCTGAGGAATCTCTTTTCTTGAGTTTTCTAGTAATGTAATTTATAGACTGTTTTTGTTTTTTTGGGGGGGCACACCATAGGTGGTCAGGACTTACTCTTGCTTCTCTGCTTAGGGATCCCTCCTGGTGATCATTTCCTTGCAGGGGGGATTCTTCCTCTCCCAGAAGATAGACCGCCGTATTGGGGGTTGTTAACCTGTGGGGTGATAGTCTCGGGGGGTGACCCTCGGGGGGATTTTCTGTGCATTTTCCTTCCCTGAGTGAGGTCCACAACCAATAACCAGAACCATATATAAAGTGAGAAGGGAGGAGAAGGAACAGAGAGAAGGAAATGGAAGATAATCTACTGGGAGGGTGGGGAAACGGAGCAGGCTTGGCTCAGTGGGTCAGTGCTGGAGACCAGTCCTCTTGGGAAAAGACAATGACTTGGGTGCCCTGAACCACTGGAAATGGCTGGACTGAGTGTGAGCCCAGAGAGAGAGGGGCTGGGGGAGGGAGGGATGAAGGGAGGGAGAGGAGAAAAGAGGAGGAAGAGAGAGGAAAGAGAGGAGAGAGGCAGAGGAGAGAGAGAAGGAGAGGAGGAGAGGAAGAGAGGAAAGAGAGGAGAGAAAGGGAGAGAGGAGAGAGGAAGGGAGAGAGTGGGAGGGAGGAAAGGAAGAAGATGGAAGGAGGGAGGGGGAGAGGGAGGAGGGAGAGAAGGACAGGAAGAGGGAAGGGGAGAGGGAGAGGGAGATAGGAAGGGAGGAGAGAGGGAGGGAGCGCACGTGAGAAGGGCTCAGGGCCTGTTCTGCATTCACAGGCCCTGACTCCCTTGGGTGCGGCTGCGAGAGACTGCCCGTGCTGTGGCCTTGGGAGCTTGCTTTGAAGAATAGTGCTGGGGGGTCTGGAGGTTGCGGTGTTCAAAGCATGCGGTTCAAGGTTTCGATGGTCTTGTTTTCCGGAGACTTTGCCTTTGCTCCCCAGCACTTTGAAGGAGCAAAATCAAAACCCGAACAACCGCCTGGTGTCCCTGCTCATCTGCACTGCCTGTTACTCTGGAACAGGGCACGTCGTTTTGCATAAAATACAACAAAAGGCTATTTGCTGTAGGTACTTGGATTTTTCAGAAATATTAAACGTTTATTGTTTGTTTGATTTGCTGAGAGGCAGGGTGGAGGGCCACACCAGCTTTGCTTGATATTGAGGGCCACTCCCACCAGAACTCAGGGGATCTTTTGGTGCAGGGATGGGACCTGAGCTTCCCACGCACAAACCAGAGTGGAGTGCACGCTCTCTCCAGCCCCCCCATAAACCTTGGAAACCACATGTAGACTGTGTTAGCGTTTGAGATGTTTGTATAGAAAATTTACAATCCTATGGAAACATCCCAAATATGGTGGTGGGAAGGTGTAATGGTGGTGGGATTGGTGTTTGAATATTAAATGTAATCAAATATTGTGAACCACTTTATAAAATAAAAAAAAATTTAAAAAGAAAGAAAATTTGTAATCCCAAAGCAACTCAAAACAAGAGCAGGGGCTGGAGTGATAGCACAGCGGGTAGGATGTTTGCCTTGAATGTGGCTGATCCCGGTTCTATTCCCAGCATCTCACATGGTCCCCAGAGCACTGCCAGGTAATTCCTGAGCATCATTGGGTGTGACCCCCCCCAAAAAAGCAAAAAAAAAAAACCCAAGAGCAAATAGGGGCTAGAGACGAAGGGCAGAGGGAAGGGTATTTGTCTTGCCCTCGGTCAACCTGGGTTTGATCCCCGGCACCCCATATAGTTCCCTGAACTCCGTCAGGAGTGATCTCTGAGTGCAGAGCCAGGAGTCAGCCCTGAGCACTGTGTGCCCCAAAACATAAGACAAAACAAGAGTGAATAAACCGAACTTATCTGAAGATGCATTCACCAAGTTCGCTCAGCCGAGGCAGCATTATGCATGGATGTGATCAAATTCCTGCTACATCCTACAGGTTGCAGGTGTGAAGGTGGTTATGGTAGGCTTTCTGGAATAGTCCAGACACTTCCAGTTTTTGTTATGGGTTTTATTTGGGGAGCGGGGCACACCCAGTGTTGCTTAGAGGCTTTTCCTGGTTCAGTGCTCCGTGCTCAGGGGTCACTCCGTGAGGTTCCAGGAATCCTGCATGCCCAGCAGGAGTGGAATCTTTTAATGAAACATTTTCATATTTGGATACGGAAGTCTAGATTTTTCTCTAAAATGATGCTCTTCCTTGAATGCTGTTCATAGCTGGGCTGTTTTGCTTTACCATCATACATACATAGAGGTCACATCGTTTCATTGTTCTTTGCTTTGCTTTAATTTAATTTTTTGGGGGGGTCCATACCTGGCAGAGGGACCAGGGTCAGTGCTGTGAACCAAACCGTAGGCTCCTCACTGCAAGCCTGTAGTAAGAGTAACAGTCTTTTGTTATTATTTTTATGATTGCTTTGGAGGGCCCACACCCAGCGGTGCTCAGGGCTGACTCCTGGCTCTGTGCACAGCGATCATTCCTGGTTGAGCTCTGGGGAACCCTACGGGATGTCAGGGATAGAACCCGGGTTGGCTGTGTGCAAGTCCAGCACCCTCCCTGCTGGACTATCTCTCAGGCCCCCTGTGCTCCACCTTTTGGACCCTCTTGCTGACCTTTCATGCACTTTCAGATTCTGTCCCCTGTCTGTCACTGTTGGGGGTCCTCTGAGTTCTCAGAATATTGGCTGTGGTTGTTTCCTTAGGCTCAATTCCCACAAGTGCAATTTCTGGGTCAGGGATCTGATGATTTAAGATGTGAGTTTTCCATGTTTCCAAATTGAGTTCTAAAAAGTTTGTGCTAGGGGCTGGAGTGATATAGGACAGCAGCTAAGGAGATTGCCTTGCACCTGGCAAACCTATTCAACCCCCTGCATCCTGTATGGTCCCTTAAGCCCCAAGAGTTATTGCTGAGCACAGAGCCAGGAATTAAGCCCTGAGCACCGCTGGGTGTGGCCCTGAAACAAAACCAAACCAACTCCAGACTGATCTGGGGCCTGGAGAGATAGGACCGAGATTAAGATGCTTACCTTGTGTGAGGTTGACCGTTCAGGTACATTCTCTGCCTTCTACCCCACCCTGCCTTCTGGTTTTAAATGTCTGGGTCCAGCACAGAATAGGAAACCAAAGAACAGTTTAGGATCTTAACAGTTAAAAGCACAGGGAGAAGCTGGGGGAGATTGTGCTCAGACTGGAGGAGGGGTTCCATGTTGGAGCCACCCCACCTTAGGTCCTGATCACCACCAGGACCCCGAACACTGCCGGGGGCCACCCCAGGACCCACCAAACCAAGTGTAGTCCCTCAGCACCAACAAGCATGGCCCCCAAACCAAAGCACACACCCATTGATAGACACATAATGGGTGCGGGGACGCCCGCGCGCGCACCCCCCCCCCCCACACACACACACTCCTGCACTGTTTACTGAAAGGGGGAAAGCAAGGAGAGAGACTTGAGAGAGTGTCTGAGTGGGGAAACAGGAACAAAGTGGGGAAACAAGAACAAAGGCTTGAAGCCCTTTCCCACCCTCATGGCCTCCCCCCCAATTCCTCTCTTTGTTTCTGGGGCCACACCCGGCAGGGTTTAGGACCCTTTGATGGTACCCACAGCCAGAGCTCCCAGCATGCAGTGCACGTGCCAGCCTGCAACCTCTCTCTCTCTCTCTCTCTCTCCCTCCTTCCTCTTCTCTATCCCCTGACAGTCTTGCTTGTTTGTTTGTTTGCTGTTTTTCTTCTGGCAGTGCTGAGGATTGAACCCATTTTATGCTTGCCAGGCATGTAGCTGACCACTGAGCCGCACCCCCAAATCCCCCAGCTCCCTCCCAAGACTTTCCTTCCAGCTGGAGCTTCCAGAGAACTCTGTCTTGGCAGGAGGCCCAACTCTTGGCAATGCGTCATCCAAGCCGGGCAGCTGCCACCCACTTGCCATGTGACTCCAGGGATGTTATCAGTCCCCGGTACCCCTCTGTTCAGGACAGACCCTATTGAATGAGTTTTTGGTCATCCATTTGTCAGAGTGGAGGTGAGGGATGTGAAGCTCAGGGCTTTCTCTTTGTGGGAGAGCTAGTCAGGCTGAGGGTTGAGTGTCTGAGTGGGGAAACAGGAATCGAACTTGGGTCCTTGAGCAAATGTCCTGACTCCTGATCTGTCCCCGGGCCCCAGGGCTTTCTCCAAAAGTTGAATTCTGGGACTGGAGCAATAGCACAACCGGGAGAGCGTTGGCCTTGCAGGCGACCAACCCGGGTTTGATCCCAGGCATTTCGTATGGTTCCCCCCAAACACTGCCAGAAGTAATTCCTGGTTGCAGAGTCAGGAGTAACCCCTGAGCATGTTGGGGGTGTGGTCCCCAAATAAAAAAAACCCAAAGCCAACAAAAAAACAGCCAAGATGTTCACTTCTCACTATAGTTAGTTAAGAGACTCAGCCGGTGTGCTATAAGCACTTAGCACATTATTGGGGAGAAAGATCTGCCCTGGCTTCTCTCCCAGGAAGGACCCATCAACTCAGGTGCCTGTTTTAGCAGGGATGCACCCCAGAATAGCTTTTGGCTTTAGGACTTTTTAAAAAAACAATTTTTTGCTTTTTTTTCTGGGACTACTCTCTGCTTGTTTGGAGGTTCTAGCAGGGGAGCGCAGCTACTCGTATACCCTCGACCGAAGACCGGTCCGTCTCTATCGGGG
>JAOXYA010060737.1:0-11890 GCA_028565675.1 Sorex palustris | reverse complement strand
TAACTGCTTTATGAAAACAGTGAATTAGCCTTGGTAAATTTTTACAGAGGAATTATTACAGTCATGACCCTGTTTCAGGCTGGTGCCTTAGAAATCTTAGTTTTTGGTAAAGTGTTACCATCTTGCAAGAGTTTATCTGTTACTTACTACCAGAGTTGTATATATGTGTGTCCATACATGTGTGTGTACACACAGTTATTTTAAATACTGTACACATATAGCAATTGGTTATACATGCCTCTCCCCATGACATCTGCAAGACTACTCCATTCTTTCTTTTGTCTTCTATAAGTCCCTTCATCTTCTTTACTCAGTTGTTTAAACTGGGAACCTGGGGTTATCCCCCTCTAAATGTAGTAAGTAGTAAAATTTCAGACTGTACCTTCAAGATAGATCTTAAATCTAATCCTTACGTTTTTTTCCTCTACCATTCACCCCTGTGCAAGTCAGTATAATTTCTCTATGTGAATGTCAGCCCTTGAAGATAGACATCTGGTGCCTACAGAGGTCACAGCAGTGGCCTTTGATGAGTCCTCTTTCTTCTCCTGACCCATTACTCATTCTTCATATGAATGTCAAAGCCATGTAAGTGTCACTCATTCCCTTGTTTAAATCCTCTGAAGGTTTCAAGTTGACCTTAGAACCAAATCCAACCCAGGAAGGATCTGACTTTGTTCAGTCACATGGACATCTCTCACTGGACTCTAGCCACTGACCTCTAACCGCTTCTCCAATGGGCCAAGTGCTTTGCTTTTCATAACTCTCTTCTCTAATTTCAGCTCTGCCAAAAATTCCTTCCACCCACCCACTTAGTCATAGCTAAACTTTATTTTTCTTAACGTTTTCCCTAGATTTTAGTGGAAATGTTACTTTTTTTACAAGGTTTTTGTGAACTTCATTAAATTCCTGTGACCCCACTCTTGCAAAATTTGTCCCCTTGCAATATTTTTGTATTCTATGTTTATTTTCTACAGATCCTTTAGACTTCAAGTTACTTGAGAGCAAAGACTTAATTAATTTTTTGGTTGGTCACTTTACTTTGATCCATGGCAAACCTCCATTTGTTGACTAGGTACATCAATACAATCTGTAACACATGTACATATCGCAAAATGCAAAATGGTTGTCTTTTTGGGAAACAAAAGAATCAAGCTCAGGGGTTCCCTGACAAGTGACATAAATCAGAGGCAAGATCCTGCAGGCCAAGATGCATATGAATATAGTCCTTGTTTTTGTGAAGTAATTTAAGAGAAACATCAATGTGGTTGAGGGGCTGTGTTGAAAAAATTTTCTGGAAAAAAAAAGTGTTACTTGAAATAACGTCATCTATGATAAACAAGTGCAAACAAGACAAAAGTTCTCATGGTAATTTGTTCTAGTAATGCCACATTCGTGGTATTGGTGCACACTAATGGGATAATCCAGTTCCTTGTAGGCAACAAAGCTGCACAGAAGTATGTCAGAGATCTTCTCTCCCCGACCCAGCGCAGAAGATTATTTTTTGAGATTAGTCAGGGAACACTGAACCACAGGCATTCTAGTCAAGATACTGTACATCTTTTATGCTGATTACAAGTGTTTAGAATGAAGCAATTTGACCCTTTTTCAAAGTTAGTTTGAACTACTTGTTTCATATATACAGGCTAGTGATTAAAATGCAGAATACAAAAATCTTAGACATAAAATGAACCCTTTACTACCAGTCCAAACAACATATTCTACAGCCTTTTTCAATTATGCTATTTTTCAAAGCACAGCACATTTTCTAAGTACTTCTACATATATACTTTAATCTGATATCTAAAGCAGGTATTATTGTCCTTATTTTACTGCTTGTAGTACTTGCACATAGTAATAACCTCTCAGCTACAAATCAACTGTTTGTACTGTAAGTTATGAAGTTGAACTGGCTTTCTGAAAGTCCTAATTCCTGTGTCATCTTCTTGTGTTCTACTGAAAGAGGTTTTAAAGTGAGCCCGGAAAGTCAAAGGAGGAATTAGAGACTCTATCCACCCAGTGTGGTCTCTGCACCTGGCAGTGCCAGCCGCTACATCCCATCCCACAGTAACTTGTTCCTTTTCTGCACTTCCTTCAACTTCCCCAAACCAGCGTCTCATTCCCCCATCCCCCAAGGTACAGTCACAGATTCTGAGATGTGCGCCCTCTTCAGAGATTTCAAGTATCACTTTATACTTCTGTAAACCTGCCCTATTCACTTGAATATAGTGTCATACCACTATTTTTCAATATACATATATATATATGGATATAAAGGGTAAAAATCCCCCTAAATATTCAGAACAGAGTCTCCTGCATGGGTTATCTTTATACATGGATTACTATGAGCCTAGGTCAGTCCAAACCCTGCTGACTCATGAGAAATTTGTTGCCACTTCATTGTATTCCTTGACAAATGGAAATAGGATGCATTGGTCAGTTTTAGCGTTGCTTCCAGAAATAACCTTTCCATCAAAGAAACCTATCTATTTGCATAGCAAAGATGTAATTAGAAAGCATTTGATCTTTTTGATGCAACTCATCTTCTCCTTCTCCTATGTCCCTCATCTCTGCTTGAGTTCCAGGGCTCTGTTCCACATTCTTGTTCAGGATATAGACACACTCTCCCCCCAACACCTCCCCCACCCTTTTCCCTGTTTGGCTGTAAGATGTGTAGAAGGAACCATCTTTGTGACTCCTTCATTAGCATAGAATTAATTTTTTTCTCTTCCTACTCTGTCTGATGTTAATTAGATTGCTTGACAGTTGAAGTAAGTGCAGAAAAGGAACAAGTTACTGTGGGATTAGATTAGATTAGTCCATGAAGAACCCAGAAGAGTAAGGGGGTAATTCTTCATCACCTCACACTCCATATAATGCAATAAAGTGTCTTTATTCTTATAAAAAAATTTGTTTTTATTGCCATGCAAGCAAGTATGTGTGAAGATGGAATCTGTGTTATTCCTAGACTCCTGATGTGGCCAATGAACTGCTTGCCCTAAATTGGAGCTCCAGACTTTAGGCTGTCTCTTCCGCAACGAATCCAGAGGGGTTAATATCTCCCACTACTTTTCTCTCCTAGAATTACAAGATTTTTTCTATACAGCATCCAATCACAAAGGCATTAAAATAACATGGTTCCCAAAAATAAAGTAGTAAAGTTATAGAGGAATCCATGATTTGTTGGAAAAACACAGAGGATCCATGATAAGTAACATGGAGCTAAAGTAAGAAGTTGTTTGTTAATTCTCCTCCTCCTGTCCTTTCCGTTTGTTGTGATTGTTATAGTGACTGTGTTCACACAAACCTGGCTGTGGTGTTCACACAATTGCACATCTATAGCTGTGGTGTTGCCTGGGGTTTCATTGTACATTGTGGTGAATGTTTGCACACTCTGGCTTGGTGCTCATCAGGGTTCAGCTTACATTCATTAGTTAGAGTGTTTGCACATATTTTTGTCGTAATGTTTGAAGGATCATTACAGTACTCACCTGGGAGTTGCACTTGGTGTTAGCATTTATATATCGCACCATGGTGTTCATGTATCTTTTAGGTAGCTTCAATGTTCACAGCAGGTCACAAACCTTTACTTATGGTGCTCACACATATATAGTGAGGCTGGAAATCACTTACAATGTTAAAGATCACAGATGGCAAAACTATCAAGATGATGCTCAGTCCACACAACACACTACAGATTGAACGATCAACCTGATATTTGCAAGGGAAATGAGACATTCCCCCATGTCCTGTGCGGATGAGAGAGATCTCATTATGGGGTCAGATAGAACCGTGGGCTTAAGTGCGTGCTTTGATCGCAGGAGGACCAAGGTTGATACCTAGTACCTCATAGTCCCTCTAGCACTGCCAAGAGTTACCCTAAGAACTATGCTAATGGGTATGAGTCAAAAATAGATAAAAAATAAAATACGATGGATTTTGGAAAATGGGGCTGGAGTGATAGCATAGTGGTAGGGCATTTGCCTTGTATGCAGCCAACCCGGGTTCAATTCCTCCGCTCCTCTTGGAAAGTCTGGCAAGCTACCGAGAGTATTCTGCATGCGCCACAAAACCTGGTAAGCTCCCCATGACTTACTCAATATACCACAAAGAGTAGTAACAAGTCTCACAATGGAGACGTTACTGGTGCCCGCTCAAGCAAATTGATGAACAACAGGAGGACAGTGCTACAGTGCTATGCCTATGTATTTACTAAAGGGCCATGGTACTCTATCTCTCTCTCCACCCTTGTTGGGGGAAGCCAAAGGTGAAGGGTAGGCGAAGGAAGTAACAAGGGTCAGGCTGGATGGTATCAATTGCAGTTTATTCCAATTTCCTCTCCATTCTCCTCTTATTCCCCTTCTATGCCCATAGTCCTCTCATGTGTCCATGAATCGTGAGCCACAATTTTATTAAGTAGCTTTATAGTATTTAGTATGTTTGCTCTGTAGTAAGTACTACCTGACACTTAGCTTGGTTAATCTTATAAGAATCCATGAAGAAGGTACTACTCATACCCTCATTTTCAGAAGTCCAGAAACTGAGACAAAGAAAAGGTTAGTCATTTTGTTCAAGCTCACAGGACTTGAAGTAGTGGAACTGGGATCCCAACCTCAGAAGTCTGGCTTCTAGCATCACTGTGCTGAGAATCTTTTTGATGAGATAATGTCTCTGAAATTCAGGCTATGAGCCACATTTGCATAGGTAATGGATAGAAAAAGCTTTATAACTATGCCCTTCCCTCAGTGCTATGATTTTGTGGTACAAATAATAAGCAGGCAGCCTGGATCTGCCCTCATTTCATTACCTACCTAGCTGTGATTGGTATTATTTGTTACACACAGACAATGACCAAAGTCTTATGGGCTGCCATGCTGGGGTGCAGAACTCCTAGAGATCTTTCTACCTAATGAATTCCTTTTCTCATGATCTCACCCTCTGCTTCCCAAACACATCCTAAATACTTGGGAGAACTTTCTCAAAACATACCTGGCAGCTAACAGGTTTCTCCAGCTTTAATTAATGCTTGCTTCATGTTCACACACTCCTTCCCTTTATAACATACTTAGTCTGGGAAGGGCCCCCATCCAGGTCATCCAGGCCCAGGGAAATGTCAGAATGTCTGTCTGTTCTGTGAGAACAAGCTCCAAGTAGATTTTGACTCATTTTTGTCTGGTAGAGGCAGAGAATTCTATTTCCTGCCAATTTCTGCCTCTTCCTTTGTATTTTGTATTTGTCTTTTCAAGGTTTTGGTGACCTAAACACAAATCTTCTGACACAAAACCTGCCATTCTGTTTCCCCTAAATTCATATTTTCTAGTTCTACAGATTCAATTTGATACCATTTTCCTCCTCCAAAATAACAAATTTGCGCATGTTCAATATTCTTTATTTACCATCCAACACTAGACTTCAGATTTTCAGAATTTGATCTTTCAGGATAAAATACTGACATTTTAATTTTCTAAATGCTTTATTGAAGCTATTGCATTTTGATCAATACGTCATCCTAGCTCTACATTTTTTAAACTCTTTTTAAAAAATTGATTGAGGTTCTGGGATTCTGGAAGTATGGACAGGTGGGGGAATGTCATCCACCCCAATTTTGAGAAGCCTCTGGGTTTTCAGACAAAAAATATCTGGTGTACCTGAAATTTTCGGCAGTTTTATATCACTGTGGAGTTCAGTCGTGAGGCAGTGGAGTCTGGCCATAGACTTGGTGGCAGTTGTTTGATTGTGAGTGCAGCTGCTGGGACTTTGACAGGGTGGAAAGTTGGTTTTCATCCTTGTGAGATTAT
This sequence comes from Sorex palustris, assembly GCA_028565675.1. NCBI lineage: Eukaryota > Metazoa > Chordata > Mammalia > Eulipotyphla > Soricidae > Sorex > Sorex palustris. Next base: position 6,095 of record JAOXYA010060737.1, on the reverse strand, counting down.
TCCAGAGGTCTCTGCTGGACCAGATATTGGGTATCAGAGAATTTTTGCAACTGGTTAATCACTTTCTAGACTTAATTATGAGTCTGTAGAGCAGGGTTGATAGATGAGCTTACATGGCAGCTGCGTGAATCGTGATGTGGTTTTTGAACTGATTCTTGGCCTGGACAACTCACTTCCTATGTGAGTGTGGATAACTTATTTAGATTTCAATTTCCTCTTGAAAGTGCTCCAAATTCTCCTCCCCCGCTTTCTCTTCCTACAATTAATGGAATATCTATTATTGATTCATCACTGACTCCTCCCTTTTTCTAACTTCCTATCTCCAGTCTGATAACAAATCGTTTAGAGTCTGTTTCCTAAATATACTCACAATCTCATTACTTCTTATCCTTCTACTATGATCATGATCACCCTTGTCATGAAGCGTCATCATCTTTTAATTGGCTCATCACAATTGTCTCCTAGCTGACCTCTATTCTGTTCCATACCTTTACAGTGAATATCAATGTTCACATAAAAGTAAACCTTTCTGTAGCCAAAAACATTTTATTGCAAATCAATTCAGAATAAAACTTCATCTTTACAAAATCACCTATAATGCTTCTTCAGATGGCTCCCTTGCCTCTTGTCACTTTATCTTCCACAGCTTGCTGATGTCTCTTTGGCCTCTATGGCCTACCAATTTTCTCACTGACTTTCCAGAAAAGCTCATGACTGAGTCTCTTTGCACCATGGCACCCAATGTCTGGAATGCTCTTCTTTATAATATTTGATTGTCTTGCTTCCTCAACTTGCAGTCTTTTGCTCACATGTCACCTTTGTTATCATACCTCCCTGACCCCAGTATCTAAATAAAGCTCTACCTAGCCCTTTCCTTGCTGTTTTTTTTAATGCTGCACTGTTTTTATTTATTTTTTGCACTTTTTAAAATATAGGTAAATTATTTTACTATAGCAATAGCTTTTAAGTCCACAATCAAGTATTCTCGCCCAGAAGAGCTCACAAAATCAAATAAAGAAAATTGAATCACAGTTCATTAGGTAAACTAAAACACTGGGGGAGTGAAGAGACAAGTAAGTATGCTTGACATAGTCAATAAATGACTAAAATAACCACCTAGGGCTGGAAAGATAGTACAGTGGGTAGGACTCTTGCCTTACATGCAAGAATTTGATTCCTGGTACCCCGTATCATCCCCAAGTCTACCAGGAGAGATCTCTGATTATAGAGTCAGGAGTAAGCCTTAAGCATGCCACATATGGCCCAAAACCAAAAAATAAAAAAGAATCAGGGTATCTATTTTCATAGCTACAATGTTGAGATTTTTCTTATCTCTCCCACGCTAGTTTTCTCTGGTCATTACCAGAATGAGAGCTAAATATCACCACGGTGTCTCCGCAGATAGAGAAGATACTCATGACAACAAACAGCTATGATTCTTTTTGCCAACAAGATTTATGAGCAGCTAGACTGTTTGCTTATTTGAAGCAAAGGTTATTTGAAGTCAGAACAAAATTTCCAAATGAGTGATCAAAGCAGTTATGAATAATGACTGTCTCAATATATTTTTCAGTCAAGACTATTAGGTATCTTAGCACTGCCAGTTCTTACTATATGTGTGCACATATAGTTGGTATTTCTCTCGCATCTCACATGCTATTAACCTTCTTCTGTATGCTAAAAAAGTAAATTTCATCCATCCTAACTCTTTTCTCTTAGAACAGAGTAAGATGTTCTCAAATAACATTGCAACTGTGCATTATGGTCCTATGGTCTCCTAATATGTCCCATATGCTACCTGTTTATTTTGTTTATCATTTATCTTGTTCAAAAGCACAGAAGTGCATACAACATAAAAAAAATTCTTGTTTTCTTCACCAAAATTTCTCTGTACCCATGCCTGGAACTAGGTAAATTCTCAAAATAAAATAAAATAAAATAAAATATAAAATAAAATAGATATTGGAGAGCCAGAGAAATAGCTCAAAAGTTGAAGCAGATGCTTTGCATGCAGAAGAGCCCTTGGTTTGATTCACAGCACCACAAGGACTCCCTAGCATTGCTGATAGCTATCTTCAAACAGAGACAGAGAAGGGAGTAGCCTCCATGCACTACAGGGTGTGGCCCAAAAGTAAAACTAAAGTATGTTGGTAAAATGAATGGAATTCTGAACACCAGGTGGCTTAAATTCAATGGTGCATGAGTTACACTAGAAAAGAAACGCAATGTTCTGGAAAAGAAAAGGAGGATGAAGATGAAAGCCCAGTCTTGCAGCCCACCCTTCCTGGATGCCAACTTCACTCCAGGTCCCAGGATGTGGGGGCAGAAGGTTCATTCCGAAACTCCGGACATCAGCTCTTCAGGAAAAGGTTACATTTTCTTTCCGTGAGGTCAAAGTAGGTCTAGTTTGGCTCACTTTACTCATGGTCAAATCATTTTTAAACATACACTCTTGAAATACCCATTTAATGACTCAATATTCTGTCACAGTTGTACCAAGACTTTAAAGCCATTGTGAAGTTTGGTGCTTGAAACAACCTAAAAGTGCAGCATACTCGCTATTACACAATCAAACCCTCTGACGACTTCATATGTTTAATCTTGGTGAGATTGGACTTCGTGCAACCTCAATTATAAGTGAATAGAGGCTGCCACCTCAAGGACTGTAGGCATTCCCAGGCCTTGCATTAGATGCTCCAGCTGCAATAACAAAATACTACCAACTGTGGATTCAAATAACAAATCTTTTGTTCCCTGCAAGCTGCTATGTCTAAGATCAGGTTTCTGGCTGAGAGGGTCACTGGGAGAACTCTTCCTGGCTTTAAAGGGCCAACTTCATGCTATGAGCTCACATGGTCTTTTTCCTAGGTGTGTATGAATAGAGACCTCTGTTTCTTTTCCCCTTCTAAGGCCACTCTCCTATCTGAACAGGGACCCACCTTTATGACCTCATTTTTCCTCATTACCTCCTAAAGCTCCAGCTCCAAATACAGATAACGTTTGGTGATAGGGCTTCAAATAATCCATTAGGGGAGGAGATAGACTAAAGCCTAATTCAGTCTAGAACAGACCTGGAGTTCAACCACCGCAAGTTTTATTTTCAGTTTTTTTAAACGTGGTTTGTATCACTTGCATCACTTGTCATCCTGTTATTCATGGATTTCCTCGAGTGGGCGCCAGTAACGTCTCCATTTGTCCCTGTCCTGTGTAGCCCAATGGCATCTGCTCTCTCCAGGAACACGAAGAGCCTCAAACCGTTTGTTCAGGGTTTTGACAAAGAAGTCTGACCATCTCGTAGGTAGGCAGCCACGCGTCCTTTTGACGTCTCGTGGAATCCAGTCAGTAACAGCTCTAGTCCAGCAGTCGTCTCTAAATCGCATTAAGTGTCCAGCCCATCTGATTTTTCAAGGCCTTGTCAAACAAGACAGCGTCCCTGATTCCTGATTGTCGACAGAGGTCTGAACTCCAGATTCCTTCTCTCACTTGAGTGAAGCGTGATACTCCAAGCATAGCTCTTTCGATTCCTCTTTGGGAGACCTGAATGCGTTCTCATCCTGTTTTCGTAGGGCCCAGGTTTCTGAGGTGAATGTTAGTGCAGGAAGAACATTGGAATCAAAGATATGTGCCAGGAGCTGGAGGTTGTTCTTCCTCTTAGCTACTTCTTCGATGCTCTTGAAAGCGTTTCAAGTCGCTCTCTTCCTCCTGTGCAACTCAGGTGCCAGGTCATTCGTTATGTTGAACTCTCGGCCTAGGTACACATAACTGTTGCATTTGGAGAAGTTCATTCTGCTGAGAGTGAATGGAATGTCAGGAAGGAGTTTGTTTCTCATAAAATTGTCTTTGCGAGATTCAGCTGTAGTCCGACCTTTCCGCACTCATTGAGTTAGCATTCTAATTCACTTTCTTATTCAATTATTTTTGTTTTGGGGATTACACCCAACCATGCCCAGGACTTCCTTGTGGTTCTGTGTCTAAAGATTATACCTGACAGGGTTCAAGGACTACATGGGTTGCCAGGGACTGAACTCAGATCTTTTGTCTGCATGGGAAAAGCTTTCCCTAGATATTTCTCTTGAGTCCCACATTCTAATATTAATAAAATAAATTCAGTGTCTCTAAAATCCTATGACATAGTTTTCAAGAAAATATTTAAGTGGCTTAAAATTATTAACTTGTCTGAGTTGTTGACATGATGCAGTCAGATATAGACCAACAAATTCTGAACTGAAATTCCTTGAGTACAGTTTTTAGGATGACTTTCAGTGAAATAGAGGAACAAACACTGTTAAACAAAGTTCCCTGCTTAAAAGTACAATCAAAATGTAATTACACATAACAGGATGTTCCTTATTTTACTGTTGTCAGAAAAAAGAAAAAAATCATTGATAAAGAGATCCTTGATAAGAATCAATACTAGCAGCTATCACTAGAAACCAGCACTTTCCAAGTTGGCCTGGTAAGAGAAGACAAAGATTATGCCTATGATAGTCCACCTTTTAGACACAAGAGAAAGACTGGAATGGAGGCAGAAATTGAGTTTTAAGGCAAACAAAAAAACTAAATCTTATTGTTTTAGATTAGCAGCACCAAAACAAGTTAAGCAACCACTCTCACACTCTTCAGAAATAGTAAAGCTATCAAATTCTGACCCATAGGTAAGTACTGCAGCACAGATTTTTGACCCTAATAAAGGACCCGAGTATCACTGCACTGTAGTACTGTCCTCCCTTTGTTCATTGATTTGCTCAAGCTAGCACCAGTAACATCTCACAACAAATTGTGAGATTTGTTGTTACTGTTTTCAGCATACCAAATTCATCACAGAAAGCTTGCCAGGCTTTGCCGTGCGGGTGAGATACTCTTGGTAGTTTGCCAGGCTCTCCGAGAGGAATGGAGGAATCAAACCCAGGTCAGCCACATGCAAGGTGAACGTCCTACCTGCTGTGCTATTGCTCCAGCCCAAAGACTCGAGTAGTTACAGAAATAGAAGGATAGTGTAGATCTCTCCCTCAAGTTCTTCTCCTGTTCTCTACTGCAACACAGCAATGGATCTGTTTTTAATCTGTTCATTGACTAAACCCTTCACATCTTTATCATAGAAACAGAAACCCAACTCAAAAGCTATAGTGCTACTTATAAGAAATGAAAACCAAAAGCCTAAATCATTCAGGCAAGTGCTATATAAATAAATGGAATACCTCAAGGAGGTTGACAAGTATTCAGAAGCCAAATTTTAAAGACACAAAATTGGAGGAGAAATCGAACAAATAACAAAAAATATATCATTCCAAAACTTATAGAATCTCTACTATACAGAGAAGTTAGTCTGATATCTATTTATGTATTATATAATATATACGAGTACAGAAAATATTAAAACATTCAAAACAGTGATGCTGAGCTTTTGAAATGATGGAAGAAATTCAATATAAGTTGAAAAGTATAACAAGTAGATTCAATATTGCAGGAAAAAGCATATCACAAATTTAATATAAAATCACAGAAATGAATTGCAAACTCAGAGAAAAAACTTAGAAAAAAACAAAATCTACAAGAAATGTCAATTCCATTAGAAGGGCAAATATTATGATAGGAATCCCAGAATGTGTAGAAACATATTAAAAAAGAGACATATTTTTTAAAAAGAGACATATTTTAAAAAGACATAAAGAAAGAAATAGTTATAAATGTCAAAATACTGAGAGAGAACACCAAATTTATTAATCCAACATGATCTGCACTAAACTTATTGTTAAATTACTAAAAGTCAATGATAAAGAAAAAATATTAAAGACTGTTGGCAAGGAAAAGAGAAAAGTAATGTACAAAAACAATTCTATCAGGATTTTATCAGATTTCTGAGTTGAAAACCTAGAGGGCAGACAAGAGTAATTTGATATATGCACACTACTAAAAGAGATAAAGTGATATCCAAGTATACTTCAATAATTATCAGAGGTGTTGGAGAAATGCTTTATCAAATAAACAGAATGCAGTTAAAAAATATGAGATCTGCAGTATAGAAGAGCTGAAAGTAGATGTAGCACTGTAGGACTGTTCTGTAGCACTGCCCTCCCATTGTTCACTGATTTGCT
>JAOXYA010060726.1:0-11890 GCA_028565675.1 Sorex palustris | reverse complement strand
AACTCTCTGAGTCCTAATGAATATAACTACCACAGAGGTAAGGCTCTTGTCATATTATCATCAAAGAGGAGTCATTTCTGTTCTGGTTTGTGTGGTGACAGGGCCTCACTCACACATACACGCCACTACTGAATCATATCCTCATCCCTGTGAGTTTGTTCCAAAGTAAAAACTCCACTGATTCATGTAAGTATGACAGAGTAATTAAGAGGCCAATTTTTTTTTATTGTAGATTTCACTCCCAACTCCTTAGAAATTAGTTTCAGTGGCTAGAAAAGGAAAAGGCAAATAATCCTTGGGCAGTTGAAATGAGGAGGTGGGGACAAGATTAACGTCATCCCACCAGGAGCACCAGGGGGCTATTAGTGCCAAGGTGATTTCCAGAATATTCCCTGGAAGTACAGAGCATCCTCCAGAGGTTTCCGCTTCCCTGACTCAGTCCTCCCACACAAAGACACAACCGCACTTTCTCGTCAACCTAAGTGTTGTCCTGGAGCCAGTAATACTGGAACTCATTGTGCTTTTTCTTGAATTCATTCCTCACTTTCAATGTGTCCATTTCACTTTGGGAGACCATGATTCTGGTTAGGATTTTCTAATGATTCCCTCTGTCCATCATAGAATCATACAGTCCAGTAAAATACAAGAACTTGTGCTTAACACATGGAGCCAGAACCAGGAAAGCAGGTCTCATTTTAACTGCTGCCCTCCTGCGTGTCATGAGGGCTATAACTCATATCTTCCCAATGCTTTATCACAAATGCCACTGGGTCATGATGCTGATCTACTTGGGGACATTCTACATTCCCACATAGGCTGCATTAATCTCCTCTTGATCTTGTTTATTCTTTGAGAGGATTCTCTCAATGAGGAACTCTTTTTTTTTTTTTCATTTTAGGTCACACCCAGCGATGTACAAGGGTTACTACTGACTCTGCACTCAGGAATTACTCCTGGCGGTGCTCAGGGGACCATATGGGACGCTGGGAATCGAACCTGGGTTGGCCACGTGCAAGGCAAATGCTCTACCCACTGTGCTATCGCTCCAGTCCCCAATGAGGGACTCTTGAGGAGCCTCCAATCCCTTCAGATCTTATATGTAACTTTATATCTTTATGCCTTTAGGCTGAGTGGAGATTTTCAAGAGGCTCCAAATCACTGACTTCAGTTGACTGGTCAAGATTGTCCTCAATATTGATCAAGTTCCTGTGGGGTTCTTCTGGGTAAGTGAAGGCCCTTATCCTCTGATCTTTGCTATCACTGTATCACTGTCATCCCGTTGCTCATCGACTTGCTCTATTGGGCCCAGTGATGTCTCCATTGTGAGACTTGTTGTTACTGTTTTTGGCTATCGAATACACCACAGGATCTTGCCAGGCTCTGCCCTGCGGGTGGGATACTTTCAGTAGCTTGTCAGGCTCTCTGAGAGGGGCGGAGGAATCGAACCCGGGGAGGCTACGTGCAAAGCAAATGCCCTACCCGCTGTGCTATTACTCCAGCCCTTGAAAGAATATAAATAGATTAAATCTTTTATTGTTTATTTTGTTTGGGGGCCACATTCAGAGGCGCTCAGGGCTGACTCCTGGCTCTGTGCTCAGGGATCAGTCCTGGTAGTGCTTGGGGGATTGAATTCGGTCAGCTGCATTCAAGGCAAACCCTCTACCCATGGTACTATCTCTCCAGTCCCCGAGTAGCACTGTAGCACTGTAGCACTGTCCTCCCATTGTTCATCAATTTGCTCGAGTGGGCACCAGTAACGTCACTATTGTGAGACTTGTTGTGGCTGTTTTTGGCATATCGAATATGCCACAGGGAGCTTGCCAGGCTCTGCTGTGCGGGCGGGATACTTTCAGTAGTTTGTCGGGCTCTCCAAGAGGAATGCAGGAATGGAACCCTGGTTGGCTGCATGCAAGGCAAACGCCCTACTGCTGTGCTATCACTCCGCCCATGATAACAGAAAAGAAAAAGAAACTAAAATAATAGAGACAGGAAATAGGTTTTTTGTTCCAAGAAGTTTGGGAGTAGTGAGTCCAGAGTGGTTGTGGGGCTGCTCCATGTTAGGGCCCAGTGTGTGTCTTCCCACTGGAAGGAAGCCCCCACTAGCGGGCCTGCCTCCAGCTCACCTCAATGTCCAAGATGGTGTCTAGACTCCAGCTGCATTCCAGTCAGCAGAAAGGAGGTGAGAAGAGTATTACTCAATACCTAAAGAATATTTCCTGGCGGGGAGGGGAAAAAGAAAAAGAATATTTCCTGTGGGCTAGAGCAATAGTACAGCGGATAGGCCATTTGCCTTGCACGTGGCCAACCTGGGTTCGATTCCCAGCATCCCATATGGTCCCCCAAGCACACCCTTAGTAATTCCTGAGTGCAGAGCCAGGAGTAAACCCTGTGCATTTTTGGGTGTGACTCCCCCCCAAAAAAGAATATTTCCTTCAGGACCTGAGAGATAGGATAGTAGATGTTTGCCTTGTAAGAGGCTGACCTGAGTTGGATTCCCAGCACCCCATATTGTCCCCTGAGTTCCACAAGGAGTGATTTCTAAGTGTAGAGCCAGCAGGAAGCTCTATGTACTGCTAGGTGCACCCACCTTCACTCCTCCAAAAAAAGAGAATATTTTCTGCAAGATGTATACAGCAATTCTACTTGCACCCACTGAAACTCAGAATTTCTACTCTGTGGAAAGAGTGAAAAGATCTAGAGGGATGATTAGCAGGATGTTAGCAGGTTGTTACATGTAACATAAGAGTGGAAAAAATGAATGTATTCATTTGTAGATCTATACTTTTGGAGTGTTTCCAAAAATATAAAGAATGTGAATAGCTAGTACTTTCACCACAATGCACACAGCAGTTCTCAGTATGAGAAAGCTATCACATCCCTGTATATTGTATAATGCCTTTGGGACTACCTCGAATTACACCCACAGACCTCAATGTTAGCTCTAAGAACTGAAAGCCTGACTATGATCAAATTGCTTGATTGCTCTGTGGCAATCAGAGAGGTGGATTTGCTGCTCCTAGCAGTACTATTTTGGTGGAGGATACAAGAAGAGCCTAATAAATTGGCAGATAATTATTTTATTATTATTATTTTGGCTCTGGAATCATACTTGGCATGCTGAGGGTTTACTCCTGGCTGCACTCAGAAATCACTTCTGGTGATGCTCAGGGGACTTTATGGGATGCCAGAGATTGAACTCGGGTTGGCAGTGTACAAGACAAACAACCTCCCCATTATACTATCACTCCGGCCCTCCATTATATAATTATTGGGTGATGTTTGTGTATAATAAGCCAGGTTGATAAGATAACAGGTGAATATCACATTAGTGTTTGGGTACGCTTTCCAACTGGTGAATTCTTTGCAAAATAGGAGCGAAAAATTCCCCTTCTAAGGTTCCATTCGGCAGGATTTGTATGAGTACCCCACTTCCATGCCGGATCAGCTCAGGCCAGAAGAGGGTGAGGTGAGAATGAAGACCCTGCCTAAAATTCCTTCCGACTATGTGTGCTGAAAGTAGATAAAGGACCAAACATGATAACCTCTCAGGGTCTGTATTGCAAACCATAATGCCCAAAAGCAGAGAGAGAGAGTATGTGGGAAATTGACATGGAGGCAGTGGGAGGGTGGAAAAGGAGGAGTATACCGGGGATATTGGTGGTGGGGAATGTGCACTGGTGGAGGGATGGGTGTTTGATCATTTTGTGATTGTAACCCAAACATGAAAGCTTTAACTATCTCACAGTGATTCAATAAAATTAATTTTAAAAAAAGAAGCCAAATTAGCATCAGACTGATTACTAGGAGAGAACAAATAGATTTAAATACATATGTATAGAGATTTAACATGGCTGTAAATTCTATAGTAAACAGGAGGGTCCAAGGTGAATGAACGGGAGAGATGCCTGGGATTTGAAGGAGCGAGGAGAAAGAGAGAGATTCCTGTCATGAGGAGTAGAGTCTCTGTCACTACATCTTTGTCTGGCCACATGGAGAGGTCAGTCCTAGAGAAAGATGCTTTCTGGAGAGAACCCTCCATTAGGTGATCCCAGTCTTCATTCATCAAGATGTTCAGCAAGAGGTCCACATGGAAGGATGCGGGGCCCTGTTAGTCTTCAGCTGGGAATAACACAAATGCAAGAGTACCTGATTTTCTGGATCTCGGGGTTGCCACTCATTGCTGTCATGGTATCTGGGGGTTGTGCACTTGGTCCCAGGTATTTCACACCTGGGTGTAGAGCAGGGGAAATCCCACAAGCTGTGGCTCTGAGGATCCCCGTGACAGGGTTGGGGCTTCTCAATGACGGATGGTTCTGGGGGTGAATCCTGTGAACTTGGGTAGGACCACTGGGCCAACCCAGCTGTGTGCTCAGGGATCACTCATGGTGGTGCATAGGGGACTCTATAGAGTGGTGCTGGGGGTCAAACTCAGGTTGGTCAGACACAAGGCAAACACCTTAACTCTTATACTATCTCTCTGCCCCCTTGAAGATATTTTTAAAAATATTTAAAAATTAATTTATTTTTGGTGGGGGGCTTCCAAACAGCCCTTGGGAGGCCCAGGGACTCCCCCTCTTAGTGACTCACAGCCCACCAGGTTATGTGTTGCTCAGGCCCCAAGGGTCACTCTGGGCCACCTTGGCAGTTCTCAGGGGCCTCTCAGACCTACGCGTGACTGTGCTTGGGGCTTCTAGGACTGCTACCAGAGACTCTTGGGAACCATTCAGTACCAGGTATTGATCTGGGGTTAGCTGAAGGGAAGACAAGTACCTTAATTCCTGTCTTTTCTTTCCAGCTCACAATTAAAAAAAAACAATTAAATTCCTAATATTATGGTGTGGTCTATAATAATATAGATGCCTTTGTTGCATCATTATTGTTTCTCCACCACTGTCCTTGGGTCCCTTCTCTTTATTCTACCCCAGCTTTTCACTCCTCCCCTACTTCATCCTCAGCTCTGTTGTCAGAACTAAGGTTACTGTGGCAGAAGTTTTCTACAGACTTCCCAGGAGATTCCAGCTTGCAGAACCCATGGGAGCATAATTTCACCCCCAGAACCTCTTGTGACGCAAGAGGAATCAAGATGAAGAAGGTGAGGAGGCTCCTCCCAATCCCAACAGCTCCCAGGGCTTTCACAGCCATTTGCGGACATTGGAAACAGCCCCAGGTGGCCGAGACATCTCTGTGCACCGTTCTTCCCTTTTTATCCTCTCTCCTACACTCTCTTTTTTGATCCCTTCCTGCCAGAAAATATCCCTAGGGACGGATATCATGATAGGGTCCTTACATCTGAGTTAGGACTCTCGGTGGGGAGCAGTCCAGCAGTGGGAATGGACAGTGAGCAGCTGGAAGGTGGGAGGGGAAAGATCCCCCAGAGGAAGAATGGCCTGAAACTGAGCAGCTCTGTCACTAAAGAAAGTGTGTGTGTGTGTGTGTGTGTGTGTGTGTATGCATTTGTGCATGCGTATGTGCACACACATTCACTGCCCAATCTCAAAAGCTCCTTTCTGTAGACTATGGACTGAACATGTTTGCCACTCAAAGCCTCCTTTGCAGACCACAACACCCAAAAGGAGAGAGAGAACACAAGGGAATGCCCTGCCACAGAGGCAGGGTGGGACAGGAGGGATGGGGGTGGGAGGGATATTATCCACGGTGGTGGAAAATGGGCACTGGTGGAGGGATGGGTATTTGATCATTGTATGTATAATAGAAACCCAAGCACAAAAAATTGTAAGTCTACAACTGTACCTCATGGTGTTTCACTAATAATAATAAAAAAAGCAAAAAAAAAAAAAAACAAAAAGCAAAAAAAAAAAAAAAAGAAAAGTAAACCAACATTTTTAGAGGAACTTAAAAAAATAGCATTTGTCATCTAAATGTGCTAATGGTAGGGTACATTCAGGAACCCTAGCTGGTTTTATGATAAAAAAAATTACAACAGGCCAGAGAGATTAGTTCAGTGTGTAAGACACATGTGGCTGATCTGTTTTAATGCCTGGCACCTCATATGGTTCTATGAGCAAAACCGGGAATGGTCTCAAGCCATACAGATATATCCTCCTTTACAGGAACAAGCATTCTACTAATCCCATCTGAATTAATTCCTACTCTAAAAAGATAAGATTGTGATAAAAAGTCAAGCATGTGCATCCGTGAATATACATATAAAAGTAACTTATATGAATTAAATATTCCTAAAACTCTAACTACAGAAACTATCTAGAATACGTTTCAAGTTTATGTAATATGGGATAGTTTAGTAAATAAATAGGCATATCTTTGGAGTTATCAAAATGCAACGTAGGACAGATCTACAATTTTTATTTTACCCCAGCTTACTAAATAAGTTCATTTTATCAGTTACCAAATATACCAGTTAGAAATATAGTTTGGAATCATGTCTTTGTCTAATCTCATGCTTTTGTGAAGTCTAAATGAAATTTAAGAAAAACATTTAGATAGGCATAGGATGATAATTTTTTACCAATTGAAACTTTAAGGTTAAAACGAAACAGGTTAAATAATATATCTAGATAATTTAATATTAAATACCAAAAGCATTTATTATTGAACACAGATTATCTACTTTTGATTTCCCTTTAAATTAAATATACTTGGTTCCAATGGTAAACATGTTTTGTGCCACCTATGGTCATTTATTATGAGAAAGATACACTCCTAGAAGTGATGAAATGTATTTTTAAATTTTTCAGTACACAAACTGCTGATCTAGGAGTTCACAATTGGTTACTAACTAAAAATTCAGGATTTTAAAATGTAAAATTCTAATATACACATGGTTATATTAATGGTTAAAGATACTAGAAATAAGGAAAGCCTCTGTGTGGAAGAAAAGTAGTATCAGGTATTCTGTTAGAGATTTCATAGAAAATATCTAATAAATAAAAACTATTACCTCATAACTAAGAGCTAGCTTTTATAATTAGGTAAGCTTATATATTTGATTGAAAATAATAAGCAGATTCATTTTACTCAAATATTTAAACCTTTTGACAATTTCCCAAAGTCTAATTTTAAATGAATGTTTTACCTTGAAATAACTTTGGGATTTTCCAATTGCTAGAACATCTCAAATAGTTTTCTGCTCTTCTAAGAGAAATGTTAAATGAATTAAATTTATTTGTATTTAAAATAAGCAAGAAGCAAGGCATGGTGTTCAATCATATATCTGTATGAATATGGTTTTTGAATATACTATAGAAATTATATAAAATTCCCAGAAATCTGATATATCAGATTATCCACCTAATTCTAATTATTTTAAAAATTGGTTACAGAAGTAACTGAATTTTCTTATCAATGATAAGTTATCAGATATTAAACCATGTACTTTTAAAAATTTTGTGTTCTCATTTACAAAATACCTTGGCAAATTGGTTGTAATGTCAGTGACATGAACTTTAATAGGTATTGTATATGGGCCATAGGTAACAGGGATTGTCAGACTCTGAACTATTTCCAAATTCTCTAAACTATTAGAAAAAACTGGATTCAACCAGAATAAATATCAACCCCTAAATTAATATAATTATTGGAACATTTTTTTGGTCTGAAATATTTCTGTTATTAATGAATTGTCAAACTATAGAGTGATTTTGTTAAAGTACACTTTTGGAAACGGTGATGAAATATTTAAAATTTTTTCCCTTCTTGGTTCTCCCATTTGTAAACCTTTAGTGAATATTCTCATTTCATGGTAACATGAAATGTTACCGCTAAATTAAAAGTTTTTTAAATAAAGTTCAATACAAATCTGTTCTCCTAATAACAGCACATAATTGAACAATGGTTATATTACCAAGGGTTTGACTTAGTGGCATATTTAAAAATGATATGCACATAACCAAATATGAACAGATAGCTTTTAGGAATGAAAGTTTACTTTATGGAGCCAATAGTGGGGAAAAAATAGCATCCTGGTACCTTGCTTTAGGGTTCTCAGCAACTATAAAGTGAATAAGAAAGTCACTTCCTAGCAGTCAAAGAAGTTTCTGAATATCTGGGAGAGCAGAAGAGAGAAATTTACCAAGGACTACAGATATTACAGTTAAAGTCTGACAATGAATGAGATCCTTGACTTGTCTTCTAAAACAGTATTCCAAAGCTCCAATTAAGGTTCCTTATGAAAAATTCTGACAAAGCAGTTGAAGGAAGACTGTGTTAATGCTCTCATTGTACATTTAGGTAGTTTAATGTAACAAGATGGGACATAATTTGCAAGCAAATAAATCTCTGGTTAGCTTTTACAGAAACAGAGATGATTATAGACAGAAAAAAATAGTTGCAGTAGCACATCCTTAGCTATCAAATTCTAGTCTGTAAGAGAACCAACACTTTAAGCAAGTGTTGAATGGAGCTAGAGAGACAGTCCAGTGTGAAAGCAATTGCCTTATTCTTCCAGGAGTGATCCCTGAGCACAACTGGGTGTGGCCCAAAAACACAAGCAAAAAAAAATTTTTTATTCAATTTTCAAATGGGGAAATAGACCAATTTCAAGAAAGAAAACATCTCTCAGTAATAGTGTCAGAGATTATAGTGGTATCATAAGACTTTTTAATTTGCATACTGATACTACCATAGCTTGTCACCAACCATGATTGGTCTTCACGTGTGTGAATTTGGGAACTTGGATGAAAGTTAAAACACAGAAGCCTGTTTTCTGCTGATGTCTCCAGGTATCCTAAGATTGATTACTATTGGAAAATTATTCCCTTAAGCATAGCATGATTTTATTTTTAAAGTCCCAAATATTTCTACTCTCTATTTGACTATTTTATTGAAAATAATTGCCATACTTATACTCCCAAGGCTATAAAAGTATAGTAATAATTAGATTCTAGTGACAGCAGCTTAGAAGCAAATATTAATTATGCAATATCAGCACCAGAGGTATAAATAACAAGGAGGTTACACAGAGTCTTTGGCAGTCTTTTGCAGAGCATAAAGACAGGATAAAAAGGATAAACATCTGAATATACTCCAGACTTCTGGGGGTGAAAAGGACCCAGCATGAAGTCAGTTATGCTAAACTCAGGTCACCAAGTGGAGAATTACTATCAGCCCTTCCCAGGAATATAAAACTTTATCTACAACTAGTATTTCTAGATTAACATTAGCCAGGTAATCTGCTTGAAAAATACTATTGTCTTCAAGTAAAGGCAATTTGCCTAAAACAATATTCTTATCTAAACCCGTTAGGCCTTCCTTTTGGTACAGTTCTTCAGAGCATCTTTCTCTAAGGTGAAATGCTGCAGGGCTCAAAAGATTGCCCTGTTGGCTGCAGGCACTTGCTTTGCAGGAGGCTGAACCTTTTTGATCTTCAAATTCATTCAAGTTAATTTCTTTAACAGATTTATGCAAGCCTAAATGAGTCTTCTGACAGTGTGCAAAAGCGTGAGAAAGAAACATAGTTTTAAAAAAGGAGTATCACAAATACTCGCCGTTATTTATGAGTCTCCAAATACACTGTCTTCCTAGATTCTCGGGTAATTTTCCTGTCAGTTCTGAGCACACTGCTATCTTTGCAGTTAGCTCAAAGTCTAGGTCCAGTAATGTTAAGGGGACAGTGCCATCCAGAATCCAAGCCCTTAATCATTGGTTCAATTCACAATTTTGTACTAGGACACATCCTATCCTTCATTCCATCCTAAGATCCACGTGGAAACTGTTAATGACAGGACACATTATCCCATTTTTTTTGAGGTCTGCTAGCTCAGTCCTTCCCCCAGTCCAAGGTTCTGGGAAATGGTGGGGTGCAAATGAGGTATTCTGTTGGTCAGTTTGCAGTGACTTTCAGATACTGGGAGCAGAGAAACAACTATATTTGCTCACTATAAAGAAATCATTGTAATGGAACTCTCAGAACCCATAAATTGGTGGGCATAAATTGAGCACCAAGCATAAAGATCCAAACCCAACCAAAAGCAGTAAGGAGTAAATTGGTCACAAAATGCAGTAGATCATAAATCACCTCAAAGCGAGGCTATTAACACCTGGTTTGTAGCACCAAGTATGCTCGTTTCTTAAAAAGTATTTATGTTGTTTTAGATGTGCTACTATTGCATACCTAATAGACTACAATATAAACATAACTTTTACATGCCTTTTTTTTTGGCTCTGTAGCACTGTAGCACTGTCCTCCCATTGTTCATCTATTTGCTCGAGTGGGCCCAGTAATGTCTCCATTGTGAGACTTGTCACTGTGTTTGGCATATTGAATATGTCATGGGTAGCTTGACAGGCTATACTCTACGGGCGAGATACTCTCGGTAGCTTGCCGGGAAAATTGGGATTAACTCTATCATCATAATTTAGAGCAGAATACACAGTATCTCCAACACAGCCACACATTCCTGATAAATATTAGCTGGCTCCAAGTTTTAGCTATTTTTTAATGTTTTTCAAAAAATTCAAGCAACATGATTTACAAAGTTATATATAGTTGAGTTTTAGACATAAAGTATTGCAGCACTGATGTCACTACTAGTGTCAATTTCCCTCCACCAATATTCCCAGGTTTCTTCCAATATTTTCTACCCTTACCCCCAGCCGCCAGCCTGCTCTCCCATTTTGAGACTTGTTGTTACTGTTTTTGGCATATCAAATATGCCTTGGGGAGCTTGCCAAGCTCTGCCATGCAGGTGGGATATTCTCAGTAGCTTGTTGGGCCCTCCGAGTGGGGTAGAGGAATTGAACCCGAATAGACCATGTGCAAGGCAAATTCCCTACCCATTGTGCTATCACTCCAGCCCTAGTACAACACTAAGTTTACTAATTTCAACTTTCTAAACAGGAAGATGAAATGCTGGGTTGGACACATAGTACAGTAAATGGTGTTCTCTTTGCAGGCAGTAGAACCTGCTCAATCCTGAGCACTTCTAGGAGTGATCCCTCAGCACAGAGCCATGAGTTAACTTTGAACATCATCAAATGTGGCCTCCCAAGCAAGAAGAATGTTCCAGTTAATAAGTTCATGATTGTTAGATCTACAATGACTAAGCTTAAGATTTCAGAGTCATTGAAGGAATTTGTGATTAAAGTTATCATAAAAGCAGCCTAATTTTCACATTTTGAAGTTAGATTCAATCTAAATGTTAGCTATTTATTTTTTGGGGGGGGTTGAATGGTAGGCAAATATGGCAGCTGTCTATGCTATCTATTCCTGGCTCTGTACTAAGGAGTTACCCTGGTAATGCTCTGAGGACCATATGCGTTGTTGGGGATTTGTACTATTGCCAGTAAAATGAAATAAACCTTAAAACAACAACAACAACAACAACAATAAATAAATAAATAAATAAATAAAAACAGTCCTCTCTTCTCCACCCACAAGCACCACCAAAGCTCATATGTGGCTAAACTGAAATTTTTGGGAAATGGAGGTGATGATCTACTGTCACTCACACACCTCTTACAACTCTAAAACTTACAAATAAACTGTTTTAGCTCTTCCAGACAGAACAGAAATCTCAGAACCAGAACAAATGTCTATTGATGTAACTATCTTTTTTTTTTAATTTTAGTTCTCTACAGTATAAATGCTATATATTTTTCAAAGGCTGCTTCTTTTGAGGAGCATGTTGATGATTTGTTAAGAAGAATTATATAGAAAGTTTTGAACATTCTAAACATTTTTTGTTTTGTTTTGTATTTTGGCCACAACCACTGATGTTCGGGCTTACCCCTGGCTCTGCTCTCAGGGATCACACCTGGTGTGGCTTCACGTAGAATGCTGAAATTCCCTATAGAAGCCCCTGGCCCTCCGTACTATAACTGGTATTTAAACACTCTTTGGGCTGGAGCGATAGCACAGTGGTAGGGCTTTCGCCTTACAAGCGGCCAACATGGCCGACCCAAGTTCGATTCC